>PVJO010002799.1:0-135724 GCA_004026905.1 Hystrix cristata | reverse complement strand
TAAACGCACAAAATTTTCAAACATTAAGGACAAAGAAACAATCCTAAAAACAAAAAGAAATCAAGTAATCATCTACAAATGTGTGAATTCACCTTCTCATCAGCAACACTACCTGCGAGAAGACAACAGAGAAACACCCTCAAAACTGTGGGGAAAGTTTTTGGTAGTCTTTTACATACAGCTAAGTAGGGGTTAACCAATGTGACCCTGACCTGTGAAGATGTTCACATGACACAGATTTAAAATGGAAGACAGGGGCTGAGGAGTTAGCTCAGTGACAGAGCACTTGCCCAGCAAGCGCAAGGCCGAGTTCAATGCCAGGCACCAAAAAAAAAAGGGACAAGCAATTTGACCCACACCAACTACAGTGCAGACAGTAATACTAAGCCATTGAGATTTGAGACTGTGCTACACAACTAATAATAAGGATTCAAAAATCTTTCTCATCATTGATAAATCTATACATACAGCACAAGTAGGTTATAAAGGATAACCCTGAAGGAATAAAAACTAGAAATAGCTAACAGGTTCTTTGTGCCTGGATTTGCTACCGTCTTTTTGATCTTTTAAAAAACACACAGAAAAAGGTCTAAATAAAGGCTATTATGAGTAACAAAATGGGCTTTGTTTTGGCTGCTCAAGTGCCTTTTTGTCTCTTTTCAAATTTCCACCTCTACTGCTTAAAGTTGAACTTAGTAAGTAACCTTTATCTACAACATGAGTAAAGAACCTTAAAAAAAAAAAAGAACCTACCTAAACTCCAGTACTGAAGACATAAGAACTATTGTTCTACATAACATCCACAAGAGGGCAGTAGAATCCTCTTTTGTAGTATACAAAAATAACTTGATTTTTCTTCTAATAATTTGCCTTAGAATCTTTTCTTAGAAAGCACTAAATAGCTGTCGCCTTCATAACAAAGAAACAAGTGGGTCTAAATACAATTAGGGAATGGGAGATGGCTTTCAGTTAGATAACTGCATATATATCTTTCAATGTCTGTCCGTAACGCTTTTAACACTATTAAAAATCAAAACGCCCATACTGGACACGACTGCTCCCATCCTCTTTTCACCCACAGCCATTAGCAATGAACGCAGAACCCTCTCCGTTCTGCTAGGGCAGAAGCTTCAGAACGGACCCTGAGTAACGGAGACCACCAGACGCCACCCACCAGCTGCATTTGGACAGGAGAAAAGAAATCCCCCCAACAGCTCCAGAAAGGAAATCAAAGAAAGCAAAGAAAATTAGAACTATAAGTCAGTTCATGGCTAAAAGACACCTTATAGGAACGATATTATAAAGTCAAAAACCAAAGAAAAACCACCATATAAAGTTCTTACTTTTGCTGTACCAGTCTGGGAACCATAGAAAATCTTCACTCCAGATACAAAGATTTGCTTCTTTTGAAGGGAGACATAACCATTTGTCATCAAATCTTGAGTTGCTTTTGGAATAAACTTCTGGGAGTTCTCAGCCTTGGAAATAAACAACTGCACAAAAACCAATGAACTCTTTAATTTTCTCCCAACTTCAACAGGAATGAAAATGAGCACAAATACTGACTGATCCACCCACTTTATTATCCTCTCAATCTTCTTGGTTGTTATCCTCAACTATTAACCTCCTGGGATAATTAGGCACTTTAGAAGCAGGACCTACTGTTTGGATCACCGTTCCCTCCAACATAAAACTAGAGTGTTAGCCAGCCTTCTGTCCCTGTCACGAATTACCCAGGACAATTAATTTAGAGGAAAGATTTTTATATTTGGGCTCCATTTCAGAGGTGTTGATCCATGGCCTGTTGGCCGATGATGTGGGGCCTGTGTGAGGCAGCACAACACAGGAGGGAGCAAAGTGGCTCACTTCGTGGTGACCCGGAAGTAAAAACACCTAGAAGAGGCTGGTGTCCCCACATTACCTTCAAGGGAATGCCCCCAGTGACCTAGCTTCCTCCCACTAGCCTCCCCATCCAAACATTCCACTACCTCCCAGAGCACAAGGCTAGTGACCATACCTTTAGCGTACCTTTAGCACACAGGCCTTTCTGGGGACATTTAAAATCCAAACTATAACACTTGTCAGCCAAGTAGGATTGATTCCATGAACCTCACAAATACCCAAACTGACAACTGCTAAAGGCTCTTACAGGAAATGGGGTAGTATCTCTACACAACCTACCCACACCCTCCCATACATGTTTAAGTAATTTCTACATTATTTGTAACATCTAATATAATACAAATATTATATCAATAGTTGTTGTACTGTATTGTTTTGGGAATAACAATGAGAAAAAATTCTGTACATATTCAGCTTGAGACATCTGTTTTCCAAAATATCTCCAATCCATGTTTGGTGGATCGTGCAGAATCTGAGGATAGAGGTCCAATTGTACAACTTGCACCTGTAATACCTCCTAGTGGACTAGTAGTAAGCAATTACTTCTGACTCTTAATTAGTAGAGAGGACTACTACCCCATAAAAGTGAAAAATGGTTGTTTTTCTTATAAAAGCTTAATCTCTCATTACGAAAAAAATCTTGTGTCAAACTTAGTCCATTATAACTTATTCTCTAAGAGTTTAAACAAGAAATTTTTAAGCACTAAAACAAAAAAATCCAGAGACCAAACATAAAAGGAATTTAAAGTTCCTTTTAGTTTTTCTGTATTTTTCTGAAAGCATTAGAAAATCTGCGCTCTAAATTCTCCATAAATTCTGCTATTTAAATATTCTCCTTTCTGTTGGCTTTTTTTTAGGTTTTTTTGAGGCAGGGTCTCGCTATGTAGTTGAGGCTAGTCTTCAACCCACTACAGAGCCCTGGCGGCCTTGAACTTGCAGTGATCCTCCTGCATCAGCCCCCCTCCACTCCAGTGCTGGGATTACAATCACGTGCCACCAAGCCCAACTCAACATCCTCCTTTAAAAAAGAAAAGAAAAACCGTACCACTTACCTGCTTCTTGATGACAATTTGGACACAAATCCAAAGGCTAATGCCAAAAGCAAAGCCCAGGTAAATGTAAAATCTGTTTATCCATAAGGATAACAAAGGCGAAGCAAAGTCCCACACATCCAAAGAAGGTTCTAAATTTAAAATGATACATACAGGTAATTTTAAAGTCACATATTCAGAAGTTTCTATCCCTGCTTCAAGAATTCAAAAACAGGTTGGGGATTTAGCTCCGTGGTTAGAGTGCTTGCCTAGGAAGCACAAGGCCCTAAATTCAATCCCTGGCGCGCGCGCGCGCACACACACACGCGCGCGCACACACACACGCGCGCGCACACACACACACACAAAACCACTTGACGGGTAATTATAAATTTTTTTTGCTATTGGTAATTATAAATTTTTTTGTTATTATGCTCACTCCCCAGGTAAAGCTTAAAATAACAGCAGAAATTCTTCTCTTTTTAATTTTTTATTTTTTACTGCGCGCTAAGTCGCTAAACTGCCCAGACAGGACTCAAATTTAGGATGCTCCTGCCTCAGCCTCCCAGAATGCTGGAATTACAGATGTGCCACCCCACGTAACAGACTCCTATTGGATTTTTAAAGATCTCTGGCTGCTAATAAAGGACTCTGTAGTAAGTGACTACTCTGAAAAGGAGATAGGCAAGGACCTGGCCGCAAATACTAAATCTGGGGGCAACTGAGAAAGGCGAAGCCTGAAATCTAGCGTTGGCAGGCTGCTGGGAGGAACCAAAAGTCCCAAACTCGTGGGGAAGGTGGGGAAGGTGGGGAAGGTGGGGAGTTTCCTCTGCCTTTCATATGAAGTGAGAAGCGTAGTTTCCTCCCAAACGCACCCGCTAGCCTCAAAAGCCAAAAGCCCGGCAAAAACAGGGAGCAGGTCCCCTCTCTCTCCAGCGCGGCCGTTCCGAGCGGAACGCGGCGACAACCTCTGAGGGAAGGAAGGGCAAGGACGCCTCCGCTTCCGCCAGCCACGGTCCCTTACCCATTCGCCTCAGAGGCCGAGTCCCGCAGGCCGACGGGAAACCGGAGCCTCGGACCTGGGAAGCGTGGCGGCCGGCGCGGGTAGCGGGAGCCGGACAGAGAAACCGCTAAACATTAGTTGTGTTCCGAGCTTCTAGAGCCCGGGAAAGCCACGCCACTCGCAGGCCCACCCCGATTGGCCGGAGCGGAAGGAGGCGGGGCGGACCGGAAACCCAGAGCTGTAGGAGAGGAAGCCAGAGCGCTCCCGGAGCCACTGATTGGCTCAGAAGGGAAAGGGGCGTGCCCAGAAGGAAGCACCGCCAAGAGCACAGGCCCAAAAACCCGAACAGAGTCCTGCTGGAATTGGCTCGGAGGGGGAAAGGGCGGGGCTCAGGGGAAAGCACCGCCCAGCGCTCTAGAAGTACTGCGCAGAGCACCCAGAGATGTAGGAGGTGCTTCCAGCTCCGCTTGGACTGACTCAGATTGGGAAGGGGCGGGTCCGTCAAGAAATGAGTGGCTTTGGGCTGCGGAGAGTAAAGGAAGGCAAGAGTAAGAGAAGGAAATAGTAAAGTCTCAGTGTACAGTGTGTGGGCCCTTCTAGACCTCAAGAGGAGAAAAGAAACTGTAGATATCCATGTTTTAGGGGGAAAAAATTAAAGTAGGAAATGGTTATTCCATGATATTGAGGAATTATGGTTAATCTCGTTGGGTATATCTTGTTAAAAGTATATACTTAAGTAAGGTTAAAAACAATCTGATTTAAAGTACTGGAAGGAAAAAAGGGGGGGACAAACGAAAAGCGGTAGTGTTGCTAATTGTTGAAGCGGGTGATAGGGGTGCGTTGCACTTTCTTCTCTACTTTTTTATGTTAACTTTTTCCCTTGAAAAGTTAAAGTGGGTGTGGCCCCTGAACCCGGCGGAACTGTGCGGCAAGAGTGCTGTGTTTCCACTCGGTCCCTAAACATCAGCCACCAGCCTATCAGAGCTCATTATCTCACTGGATAAAGTAAAACGTCATTAAAAAAAAAGCACCTCCATTTTTGGGATGCGGAAAGTCGTGAAAACCCGCAATGCGCAGGCGTAGTTGTAAAAAGCCACAGTGCGCTGGCGCAGTTGCTCATTACCGCACCATGTGACGCCTGCGCAGTTAGTCACCCCCGCACTGTGGCGGAGGTCCACGGTGAGTAGCTGTGTCGTGCGCAGCGCGGGGGTTACAGGTCCGCGAGCCGGCGGGTCGTTCCAGCAAGGCGCGGGTCTGCCCTGGCTTGTGGGACCAGAAGTCCGTGAGCAGCCACAATGTCGATCTTCACCCCTACCAACCAGATCCGCCTCACCAATGTGGCCGTCGTACGGATGAAGCGCGCCGGAAAGCGCTTCGAAATCGCCTGCTACAAAAACAAGGTCGTCGGCTGGCGGAGTGGCGTGTGAGTGACACTGTCGGGCGTCTGGTGTCCTCTGAAGCGGCCTGCCTGTCGCCAAGTCGAGAGGAGGGTCAAACTGGGGGCTTGTCTGGGAAGGAGGGGAAACCTATTCTGCTGCGGGCGAGAGAGGTCGCTGTCCTTCCCCAGCCTGGCTCCTGAGCCCGGGGTTCCTTTTCTTTACTTGATTCGGATTGAGTTATTGGTGTTCGCGTGATAAAAGCTACAGCCAGGGAGCCCCACAATGACGTTCCTTTTACCGGAGTGATGTTAAAGACAGCGATCCTAGCCTTGGAAATACTATCACGGTTATCGCACCTCTGCTGCCAGCGATCCAGGAGCGCAGGGATGTCACCGAAGTGTGTAGAATCTTCACTGCTGCCACCTAGGGGCCGACATTGTGGGGCCGCAGCCTGCCCCACCCCACCCCAGGTTCCTACAGAGGCCAGTGACGTTTTCATTTTCTCCAGGAAATGGGAGTACAAATAGGGTTCCAAGTTTGGAAACTGTTCCCTCGACACTAAGGATCTTTTAGGAATTTGTTGTCTCTTGCTGTTATGTCTTTCCTCTCTTCAATTTAAATGCCATCGAATATCCAGGTATCAAGTGTATTCATGTAAACTTTTGTCTCCTGCCCGCCCCCCACCCAGGGAAAAAGACCTTGATGAAGTTCTCCAGACCCACTCGGTGTTTGTAAATGTCTCTAAAGGTCAGGTTGCAAAGAAGGAAGATCTCATCAGTGCGTTTGGAACAGATGACCAAACTGAAATCTGTAAGCAGGTAAATTTGGCCACCTACTGCGTGAGGGACTCAGCATTTATTTGTAGCATAAGTATTTGTAAGTTAGGTAAGCTTTATCCTTTTGAGCCAGGCATGGTGACGCATGCCTGTAATGCCAACACTTGGGAGGCTGAGGCAGGAGGATCATCATGAGTTCATGGCCAGCCTGAATTACATAGCAAGACCTTGTCTCAAAAAGCCAAAAAATAAATAAATAAACTATCTTTTTTTGGCGGAACAGTAACATAAGACAGTGAAGTGTGCATAGTGTCAGTTGGTATGGTTTGGTTTGGTTCATTGGCTGGGGTTTTTGTTTTGTTCTTTTTTTGTGTTGGTTCTGTGGTAGTGGGGATTGAACCCAGGGCCTTTAAGCTGAGCTACATCCCTAGCACGTCATTACTTTCAGACAGGATCTGCCTGAGTTGCCCAGACTGGACTAGAACTTGTTGATCCTCCTGTCTCAGCCTCCCAACTCCTGGGATTACAGACATGCACCACCACACTCAGCTACAATATCAGTCTGAAAAATAGAGAACATGTATATTTTTGTAAAAACCTCCAGAACTTACTTTTTTCTAACAGATTACCTCATTTTGCACAATTACTTGTTTTTATAATGTGGTATGACTGATAAATGAATTTTTAAATCAAATTTCTTTGCTAAGATTGCTCCTCTCCCTTCCTGTATCCAATCCTCAGTAAGTGTGAGTTTGAAACACAGTATAATCCAATGCATCCTTTAGACAAAGCTCAAATCACTACCTGTGTGTCAGTGACTACAGAGGATGAAAGTTAATTTACTCCTCAGTTACTAATTCTTGTGGTTATTTAACAAATAATGTGTAGTAAAGAAATATATTGCTTTCATAAATTTGTTGGGGTTTGTTTTTAGATTTTGACTAAAGGAGAGGTCCAGGTGTCAGATAAAGAAAGGCACACACAGCTGGAACAGATGTTTAGGGACATTGCAACAATTGTGGCAGACAAATGTGTGAACCCGGAGACAAAGAGACCATACACTGTCATCCTCATCGAGAGAGCCATGAAGGACATCCACTATTCAGTCAAACCTAACAAGAGCACAAAACAGCAGGTGAGTGGTCAAAGTAATGGATTTCATGGAGGCAAGATTTTTAAAGGATCAATTTTACTCCTCTTTTTAGACATTTTTCTTTATACTAATTAATTCCCAATAAAAGTTGCCCCTGTTAGAGTGTACAGTTCATTAGTATAGTTACAAAGTTTTTAGACCCCTTCCCTACTACCTAATTTGAGAAATTTCCATCACGCCCAAAGAAGCCCTAAATCTACTAGCAGTTGTTCCTTCTTCCTGCACCCCTCCCACACAGCCCTGGCAATGAATCCACTTCTTGTTGCTATGGACTTGTCTATTTTGAACACTTCAAATAAAGGGAATCATGCAGTGTGTAGCATCTTCAGGGTCCATCCATCTGGGTTGTAGCATAGATCAGTACTTTTTTCCTGTTTTCTGTGTGGGTACCAGGAATCAAATCAGGCACTGTACCACTGAGCTATACCCTTGGCCCTTTTCATTCTTTTATACCTGTGTGTTTAGTTACTTTTCTTGTTGCTAGGACAAAATATCCTATACCCACAAGTTATAGAAGGATAGCTTTACTTGTAAAGGTTTCAGTCCACAGTCGGCTGGCTGCAGTGTAGGGCAGCATGGCAGAGGAGCATCACAGAGGAGAAACAGTCCATGGCAGGGCAGGCAGAAGCAGCAGTCTTCTTTGTGCCCCTTTATGTTCCATCCAGGCTACAAACCTATTGACTGGTGCCATCTACACTCAAGGTGGGGTTTCCATTATCCACACCCAGAACTGCTAAACCTATTTAGTTACCACACACCCTTAATCCCAGCATCATACATCGTAGATCCAGCCATCTCTGAAAAGCCCCACCTATGAGCACATGAGGCTTTAGGGGGGACATACAGATACAAGCCATAACACTGAGTTTTAGAGTAACTATATCTAACCTTTTAATGAACTGCAAAACTGTTCCAAAACGGCTGCACCATTTACCTTCCTACCATCCTGGGCAATACTTGTTACGCTCCACCTTCTTTATTATAACCATCCTGGTGGTGTCTTCTGATTTTGATATCTATTTCCCTAATAACTACTGATAGCATATTTTCGTATGCTTACTGCTGCTTCATTGGCCATCTTGGGAGAAATGATTCAGATTCCTTGCCTGTTTCTTAATTGATTATTTATCTTTTCATTGTTGAGTGGGAAGAGTTCTTTCTAGATTCTGAGTACTAGTTCCTTATGTGTTTGCAAATATTTTCTCCTGTTCTATAGGTGGTAGTATAATTTTCTTGGTAATGTTTCTTGAAGCACGGAATTTTTTTGATTTAATGATATCCAGTTTTCCTGGGTTTTCTTTTTTTTTTTAATTTTATTTTAATGGTAAATTTTAGATATACATAGTGATAACATTCATCATAGGGAATTTGTACCTGCACATGATATATCTTGCTGCTTCTTTTTTCCCATTTCTCTCCCTTCCCTTCAACTCTTCCTCCCCCCTTATTTACAAAAGCTTTGTTTCCATTTTTTCCTTCTATTCTTTCTTTTCTTGTCCCTCTGTTCCTTTCCCTCTCCCCCCTGTCTTGGTCTTCATGGGTAATCTAGAAATAACCAAAAAGTGAATTAGATAGATGTTCATAAGTAAATCTCTATGCAATTTGAAGTCTAAAAGTTATGCTATGTGGTAGAAAATGATGAATGTTATCACTGTGTACATCCTGGGTTTTCTTCTGTGGGTACTTTTTGTCTTCCTCTTATAGCAAGGGAAGCATTACCTAACACAACTAGATAGGTGCTGCTTTGTCTGTGGAGATGAGAAGGGGAGGGGAATAGTGAAAAGGATCAAGACTTGATATATTTAAGAACTCAGTTCTCCATGATGAATGTATTTAATATGATTCACATTAGTATATACTAACAAAGTTTTTAAAGAAGTAGCCACTTTGTTTCTTAACACTTACAAATTAGCGTAGCAGCTGAAGTAAAGAGATTGTAGACGTTCTCAATTTTGTCATGATAGGCTTTGGAAGTAATAAAGCAGTTAAAGGAGAAAATGAAGATAGAACGTGCCCACATGAGGCTTCGGTTCATCCTACCTGTGAACGAAGGGAAAAAGCTGAAAGAAAAGCTCAAACCACTGATCAAGGTTGTAGAAAGTGAAGACTACAGTCAACAGTTGGAAATGGTAGGATTAAAATACTCTGATTTGCATTCTGCTACCAAAATAGTTTATTTTCTCTCTCTTTTTTTAAATACTTTATTTTCTAGTCATAAATGTGTAAGAAACATTTAAAAGTTGTGGACAGTAAGTTATTCTTAGAAATATCTCACCTAGAATTAGGTCGATTTGTCAGGGTCCAAGAAATACACTGTACTTAAGCACATTTAAGATTTCGTGTTTGGGTTTTGGGTAAATTATAACAGAATTGTTCGTTTCCCTTTTTTTTGGTGCCAGGGATCGAACTCAGGGCCTTGCGCTTGCTGGGCCAGCACTCTAACCACTGAGCTAAATCCCCAGCCATTTCCATTTTAGATGACAGTGAATTTTACAGTGATCTTCTATTATGGGACAATAAAAATAAGACTAAAAGTTAGTCAGCTTTGTTTACTACAGAACATTTAAAGAATTTGTGTTAACAAATTAATGAGCTATAAAGCCAAGTGCCAAGACACATACATACCTGTAATCTATTTGAGAAGCTGAGTCAGGTGGATCTCCAGTACAGGATAGCCTGCAACATGGCGAAACTTGTCTTTAAAAAACAAAACCAAAAACAAACAAATGAGCTATAGAGGATTGTTGAGTATTGTGAGACAATATATGTGACATAGGGGCTGGGGATTTAGCTTAGAGGTAGAGTGCGTGCCTATGAAGTACAAGGCCCTGAGTTTGATCCCCAGCACACCCCCCCCAAAAAGTGACATTATTTGAAGTTTTCTTTTCAAAATTTTACATGTGGCTTCTAAATAGGTCTTCAACATCTTTTTCCTATGCGGAAGTGATTTCACTGAACGGTAATATTTAATGCTAAATTGAAGGATGAAGAAGACCATAATCTTCTAGTCCAAACCCTTCTTTTTACAACTGGGGAATCTGATTACGTTGAGGAGAGAAAGGGGGGCTAGTTTTTTCCTTGTGGTGCTGGGAAAGGGGGCTAGTTTTTTCTTCGTTGGTGCAGGGTCTCAAGAATACTAGGCAAGTACTGTGCCATTGAGCCACTGCCCCAGCTGGGAAAGGCTTGAAGCGGGGAGGGTGGTCCCTTAATCACAAGGGACAAGGGACAAGGGCCTGTACAGACACTCAGGGTAAAGGACAGCTGGAGCCCAGTCTGCTGCCCTCCACTATCCGATGCACCGCAGAGCTTCAGTGTCAGAAGGCAGGAAAGCAGCACGTCTGCCCCGGGGGCGGCCAAAGCTGAGCTTACCCTTGTGTGGGGCAGCTTCAAGCAGTCCACAGCTGTGTAAAATGTTTCAGGTGTGTCTCATCGACCCAGGCTGCTTCAGAGAAATTGACGAGCTAATAAAAAAGGAAACAAAAGGCAAAGGTTCGCTGGAAGTCCTGAGTCTGAAAGATGTGGAAGAAGGAGATGAGAAATTTGAATGACCTGCATCGACTCTTCACCACGAAACACTAACACAGACGGCTTCGCTGCTGACGCAGTTCCTTATTTCTGTGGTTTGCCAAAATCTGCTCAAACTATTTGACATTTTCTGTCTCTGGTTTAACGTCAACATATATATAAGTCTACTGTGGGAATGCTTTAGTTTTAATTATAAGTTGAGTTTTAG
The DNA here is from genome assembly GCA_004026905.1 of Hystrix cristata. Taxonomy (NCBI): domain Eukaryota; kingdom Metazoa; phylum Chordata; class Mammalia; order Rodentia; family Hystricidae; genus Hystrix; species Hystrix cristata. The sequence continues at coordinate 124,747 of PVJO010002799.1, read as the reverse complement.
GCAAAAGTAGAAAAACCAAGAATCAAAGTCCAGAACAGCGTTTTGCTGCTGTCTTCTGCCTTTCTAGCTTTCCAGAGTGAAAGTTACTTGAGACACTTCTTGTGGATAAAAAATGAAACTCCGTACACTATATTAGTAAAATAATTTGGGGGCTATGTCTGTGATAAAAAGGAGTATTTACTGGGAAAGAGAATATGTATCTCGTTTCTGTTTAACTGTGTACAGGGGTAACTACTGTATCATGTGCTGACATAAACCTTCATGATGACTTCCTGATTGTCTGAAAATAGATATACAATAACTGTGCAGGACTTAAATAATTCTCAATGAACATGCTGCCATAACCTAGATTGTTCTTGGTAAAATATACGGTCATTTATATCTAATTCTTAAAGTTTATAATATATATTAATATAGGTAAAATTATATGTAACCAATAAAAGTGTTATTTTTATTAACCTATGGCTTGTGTTTCTAGCCCGTTTCCTACCTCCCTTTCTTTTCTCTGCCTCTGCCTATGGTAGGGCTGGCAAAAGTCAAACACAGAGTCCTTAGAACAGGGCCTGTTCTGATAAGTAGCTAGTAACTTAGTGAATATTATCTGGGTCATAACTTATATTAATTAGTTTACTAAACACCTGAATTGGAGGTGCAAATTTTTTAAAATTTATCCTCAAAAGATGCATTTTAGAATATAAAGATTCACTGAAAATAAACATGGAAATGTGTTTTGTGGACAGCATTTTTTTTTTTAAACTGAGAAACAGTAATCTTGAACAGGTTTCATAAGCAAACAAAATTCTCTGCCCAAACAAGTTCTCAGAAACATCTTATTTGTTTAATAATTTTAATTGAAATTATGAAATCATTTTTTTTTCTAGTAGTAGTAAAAGAAATAGTTTTGATAACTCAGGAATGAGCGATTTTCTGTTAACGTTGAAACTGGACTCCTATTTGCTGCAGTCCTTAGAAAACCCCTTCCCGGCTTCAGTCTCAATGTGTGTACAGGGTTTTGTTTTGGGGCCAATATTGAACCCAGAGCCTCACACGCACATGTTAGCACTGACCTACACCACCAGCCCTCAGTTTGCTTCTAACTGTTGTCTAAACTTGGAATCGCTGCTGGGTGTGGTGGCTCACCTGAGGTCCCCGCTACTCAGGAGTTTAAAGTGGAAGGATCACTTGAGTCCATGAGTTCAAGACCCACCTGGGCAACAGTGAGGAACTCCCCACCTCAAAAAGAAAAACTTAAATTCCCAGGACACTATTTTTTCTTAGTGCCTGTTTGCGTACATAATGATCACATTCATCATGGGGAATTTGTACCTGTACATAATACATCATCTTTTTTTCCTATTCCCCTCCTTTCCCTTCAACCTTTCTTCACCTCAGTTTACAAAAGTTGTTTCTATTTTTTCCTTGTTTTTAATCCCTTCCCCCTTCCCCCCACCCCCTCCTTTGTTCCCCTTCCCATTTTAACATGTCCCACTGTCTATCCTCTATTTTGCTCCTTATTCACACTTTCAGTTTCTCACATGAGAATGCAGTATTTAAACTTGTGTGTCTGATTAATTTCACTTAAGACTATGGTCTCGAGATGCATCCTATCTAAAAATGTCTCAAGTTTATCCTTCTTTATGGCAGAGTAGTACTCCATTGTACATAACATTTTCTTTATCCATTCATCTGTTGATGGGTATATGGGCTGTTTCTAAGATTGAGCTATTATAAATTGTGCTACTATAAATATGGGTATGCATATATCACTGTGGTATGATGCCTTTAACTCTCTTGGGAAGATGCCTAGGAGTGGAACAGCTGGATCAAATGGAACCTCTAGTTTTAGTTGGGTTTTGTTTTTGTTTTGTTAGTTTTTTGAGGAATCTCCATACTGATTTCCATAGTGGCTGTACCAGTTTACACTACCAAAAACAATGGAGAAGGGTGTTTCCCCACATCCCTGCCAGCATGTGTTACTGGTTGATTTCTTGATGACAGCCATTCTTTCTCGAGTAAGATGAAATCTCAGTGTTGTTTTAATTGCTTTTCCTCAATGATCAGTGATGTTGAGCATTTTTTTTCATATACTGTATTTATTTGCTGTTTGTACTTCATCTGAGAAATAACCTGTTCATTTCAGATGTCCATTTTTGGACTGATCTTTTGAATTTGGAGGGTCTGATTGACTGTTTAGTTCTTCTGCTGTACAAAAGTTTTTCAATTTGATGTGATCCCATTTGTTCTTTGTGATATTTCCTGTGTTATTAGGGTTTTGCTCATAAAGTCTGCCTACATCTATGTCTTCAAGAGTTATCTATTTTGTCTTCCTTTAGATTGTTTCTGTTTTTATTATTTAGATCTCTGATCCATTTCAAGTTTAGTTCAGTGTGTAGTGAGAGATACGAATCTAGGTTCACTCTTCAGCATGTGGAGAGCCAGTTTTCCCAGCACCATTTATTAAAGAGGCTGTCCTTCTTCCAGTGAGGGTGTTTGGCCCCTTTGTCAAAGATCAGGTGGCTGAGAGTGTCACAAGAGAGCACTATTCAGCATAGTAAGACAGAGTTAACTACCTGCAAATTCATAAGGGTAAATGGCACAGGTACGGGAGCATGAAGAGAAAAGAAAAATAGTAATTATGAAAAATTAAGCAATGGAAGAAATCTGAGGCGTTTCTGATCATCACACTAGTTAGCAGCCCACTCCTGGAATGGATTTCTAACGTATTTGACATGGCTTCAGAACTTACCCAACTTTCACACAGAGATGAAAATGTTTATAATCCTTTGAGCCTACAACCTAAATCAGTATTAAACTGTTTTGCACATTGTAAACACAGATTGTATTTTCCAGGAATGCAACTAAACTGAAGGAAGTGTATACTTTGTTTTGTTTTGTCGTGACACTTACCAACATGTAGAACTGTCCCACTCACAGCGACTCTTTCCCAGGCACACTGTTGTCACTTGGTAGACGACCTTTTCTAGGATAATAAAAGTTTTAAGAGGGGGTTGGAGCTAATGAGATTAAGCTCAGTGTCCCAGGGAAGAGTAAGGGTCCCTGATGCCAAGCACACCCAAAGGCAGGGGCAGCTTCCCAGGACGAGTGGCCGCGGGCAGTGCTGGAGCAGGATGGCACCAGGACCAGGGCAGAAGTGGGGGGTGGGGGGTCCTGTTCCACGCAGAGGCCACTACAGGGCCCCAGGTGCAGTGCAGGACAGGCCGCTTTGGGTGCCAGAAAATTACCCACTTTCTACAAAGACAAGTGCCATGGTCAAGGACGTGTTGTAACGTCCAAAATGTGATCGAAAAGTACGCTAAGTGTTTAATTACAAGACATGATGTTGTCAGGAATCCCCTCAAAATCATCCCCCTCCCCTGAACACACTTACCATTCATACTGCTCTCTGAAGCAAGTCTGCAAGTCCTCTTGTGGGCCTTCACACAGCATCAAAAATGCAGTGAATGCTGCTGCCAAGTGCCATCCAACGGAAAGGCAAGCTGTAAACATGACGCTGTGTCCTCATCTACCTTATTCACTGGGTCTGGCACCATATGACTTCTGGTTCTTCCCAAAGTCAAAACGACTGTCAAGGGAGATATTTTGAATGGATTCAGGACATTGAGGCAGCCTGACAGTGCAACTGAAGACTCAGGAAAGAGGATTCAAAGAGCTGCTTCAGAAAGTGGCAAGAACGATGGGATCAGTGTGTCTGAAGTGAGGGGGGTATTCTGAGAGGCATTCATGGCTATGTGTCCGTTACTGTAATAAATTCGTTAAAATGTAAACACCATACGTTTCCATCACACCTCATACACATAAACATCCTCCAGGAGGCTCCTCATAAACCCGCCAAGGGACTGAGACACCGTGGCAAGGCATGAAGACATTGCAACTTTGAAGACCAGAGCTGCAGGGAGATTTCTCCGTGCAGTTCGCTCTGGTGGCCCAAAAGGCCGCCAGCAGCGCCCCCTAGTGGCGCTCAGGAACATCGCCACAGACCACCCTCATCATATTCAGTATGTATGTGTACTATACAGTTCCAGATGCCTGCATTAACTTGTTGAATCCTCGTCCATTCAACTGGGTACTCCTAGCCTGGGTTCTCCAGGTTAACCCGCTTTAGCTGACCAACATCACACAGGCTGTAGGAGTTAGCACCCGGGCTCCTACCCACCATGCTGTGCTTCAGGGCTGAGAACTCCCGTCCTTCCTGTCTGTACCAGTGACAGCAGCTCCCTGCCCAGCCTCTCATGCACACATGCTCCAGGGCCACTGCGGCTGTGGTGTGCAGGATCTTGTTGCAGAGTGGGGGGCCCCCCTCCTTCCATCCAGCAGTGAGCCAGGAGCCCTGGGCACAGGGACCACATGCAACGCCCCCATCTGAACCCCCTCTCTCCCAGGATGCCCTGTAACCTCTCCAACTAACCACTGGTCATGTCCCTCTCAGAACATCTGTCGTTAGACTCCTTATATGTGGAAGGTAAGGGCCAGGAAGAGAAACATTTGGTCTGTGAACGTCTATATCCCCAGCTCCTATAACCCTGACTGGAGCAGAAGAGAAACCCAGTATATATTTGGAACTGAATGAGTAAAACCGTTTTTAATGGAAAAAGGCTGGATGTCAAGCAAAACCAAGCCTGCCTTTCCCCCAGCGTGTGGCACAACTAACTGCCCTCTAGTCTTGCAATTTGCAAACCACTCTCATCCATCCAAGATCAAGCACCAGCATGGTGGAAGAAGTTTGGGCATTCAGAGGTGACGAGGTGGGCTCCACAAACAGGCAGAGTTTTTGAGGCAGCAACTAAGCTCACAATACACCTGATGGACCAACCACACGGTGCGTTCATCCCCCAGTTCTGCAAGTCCTGGCCTGTCTGTGGGTCTCAGGGATGGTGAAGCAACCTGAGCCCACCAGGGAAAGGAAATAGTTTCAAAGCAAAACCTCTAACTGGAGAACTTCGTCAGGTCAGACATTACACCAGCTGTGTAATGCAGAAGGGAGATGTGAGCCCTCTTCTCCACAGCTTAGGCTGTACTGTGCTGGAGACGAACACGCACAAAGACACAGGAGTACGAGGAGGGGTGTGGCCAGCACCAGGCCTTCTAAGCAGTGTCCCTTCTGGCACCACAGGAAGAGGTGCCGAGGTAGGAACAAGGGGTCCACTGAGGTACCACATTGCTATACCCGGGCCTTGGACCGACCTCATGCCTCTGGCACCCGCTCGGGCTGAGGGAAGGGACAGGCACCTCTACCCACCAGAAAAGCAAGATTCGCATTTGTAAACACAATGTCCCTTTAGTGGCGGAAGCTGTGCAGGCTGCCCTGTGTGTTGTGGAAAGGACGGCCGGTGCACGCAGGTACCCTGGAGATGGGGCAGTGGGCTAGGAGCCCACAGCTGGCACCTGGGGACCTATGCACACCATCAGCCCCTTTAAAACGCTGTCCACTACCCTGTCCTCCCTGTCCTTCTGTGTGCTTCGTACTTAGGCCTTCTGGCAGGGTACGAGTCTGGTCATGGGCATGTGTTGGTCTTATTAACCACAAGAGATTCTGTGCTTTCGGGAAGAAGACCCATGTGCTTGGTAAGCCCACCTTAGTATTATACACCACCAAGCTCATCCTAATGACGAGTGATACTTCAAAAGAAAGATACAGAAGCCCTTCGATTGCTTACTGCTTATGTTCTTTCCCTACGAAACACCCACCAAGCCAGGCATGATGGCACATGCCATCCCACTCTAGAAGGTTGAGGCAGGAGGCTCCCAAGTGCTAGCCCAGCCTGAGTAGCTTAGTGACTCAGTGAGATCCTGTCCCAAAATACAAAAAGGCTGAGGAGGAAGCTCAGTGTGAAAGCCCTGGATTCAATCCCCAGTACTGCAAAAACAAACACACACACACACACACACACACACACACACACACACCCCCAACAAGCCCATCAGACTAGTGGAAAAGAAGACACAGCAAATAAATCCTGATGTTTTATTCTGTAAAGCACATATGCACATATTCCAAACACGGAAATTAATCGGGGAGTGAACGCCATAACAGATCAGCTACTGACCATCATGCAGCAAGGTACGGGGACTGGATCCGCTGGCCCTCACAACCCCACAGTGCCTGCAGGAGGGCAGAAAAACCAGGATGCTGAATCCCTACACACTGCCGAAGAAAATGCAACTGAAACAGCAGGGTCCTAATGATGCGAGAAACTTACAAATAGAATCAAAACTGATTCAAGTCACACAGTGAAAGGACAAAAGGAAAAAGGAAAGAGATCAATATGATCTGAAACAACCATTTTAATAGTAAGCTGCTGACCTTTCATTGGCCCTCCAGTCCAAGGTGCCTGAGGACGAGCCTGTGTGCGGTGGGCCACCCACGAATGGCAGACGGCCCGTGCAGAACACTGCCCTCATCCCAAGGCCCGCAGCGAGGCGCAGCCAGGGCTGGGTGCCCTACACGTGTGCGGTTCTGCGGAGTCTTGCCTAGGCCCACAGCCTCCCTGTTCCCCGGCCTCCGTTCGACATCTGCTTGGTCCTATGCTCCTTCAAGATCTTTGAGAATTACCTGCTACGGTGAATGTTGGGCTCTAACGTGTGTGTCCTGGCCCCAGGACAAGTCATACTGTCCCGGTATTTTTGGCACGTTCTCATGCCTAACAGTGTATCTCCCTTGACTACAGACTCCAGCCATTCCCTGTAATCAAAACAAGTGTGATTAATATTTGCAATGTGCTGGTCTGAACAAACCAATGAGCCTGATGTTTTTTTAACTTGTCTTTTGCCTCTTATATAGCTCTGCTAAGTATGAGTCTGTCCCTGTAACTTCACTTCATTGGGACTTTATTCAGTAGCAGCTTAATCTAAAATCTGATGGTCCTAAGGATACTGACATTTCTAAATGCCAAGCCAAATGGCTCTTCCTGAATCTTGTCTCATAAGGGTTTCAAAGTCTCTAAAGAGAAAACTAAAATAACAAGTTAGCCATGCAGCATGTAAGCAAGTCGTATCATACCAAAAAGAACAAAAAACAAAAAACTGCTTAGGCAATTATGATCACTGCACTTGAAATGTACTAAAAGGGAAAAAATGGAATATTAACATATCAAGTAACTATGGTGATTAACAATCTTCAATAAAGGCCCACTTTGTTTTCCATTCAAGAATGCCTAGGATAAAATGTTCCAGGCCAACAAATTTCAGACTGCGGGAACTCATTCTAATTTAGAACAGACTACAGAGCTACAGCGCTGACAGTCATGCCCAAAGTCTTAATTGCCCTCCTGCTATACAACACCGCGTGAGAGAACACAGACATCACTAATGACAATGACTTATTAAGGCAAAGAGCTGTCAAGAAAAACAAGTAACAAGAAAGGAATGGAATAGATAAGGTACACATTTTTAAAAATGAAAGAGGATTGGAGGACAAAAGGACCAAGGAGCTAGATGATCAAAATGTTCTAAGAAAAATTCTTTTGGTTGTCCTTTATAAACGGCAAATCGGAATTTCATTCCTTCCAATTTTACAGGCGTTGTCATCATGTTACAGATCTAGTAGATGCCATCTTCCTTTTGAAGATGTTAGTTGCATACAAATAAAGAGAAATTTTTTTTAAAAAAAAAGAAAGTTGGGGCTGGGGATTTAGCTCAGTGGTTAAAGTGCCTGCCTGGCAAGCACAAGGGCCCGAGTTCAATCCCCAGCACCAAAAAAAAAAAAAAAGAAAGTTTATCTACTTTTGAAAAAAAGAAAGAAACCCCTTCATGACTATTATACCAAGTCATCATCCTTCTTTTCCACACTGTCATCTGCATCCCGGAAAGCAGAACATCCCACCGTCACTCCTCTCAGAGCCACTGACTTCATGTTTAAGCCCTTTGTGACTGAGGAAGCTGCTTTAACTTTTACAACAGGGAAGAGGAAAGTCGGGGGGACGTTCTGTGCCAACTCAACCAAGTTCCTCACCGTCAGCCTGGAAAATGAAACTTAGATCTTTACCATGTAGGTGACTTTTAAATACTTAATTTTTTACTCAGGATAAAAGCACAAGTCTGTCCTAACTAGAGTAGTATTAAAATGTGACTATTTTTTCTTAAAACAAACAAACAAAAAAAAAAAAAACCACTTAGGTATGTTTCCTTGCAAGCAAAATGAATAAAAGGGTATTGTTGTTGTTGCTATGATTATTAAGCCGGACACATAAAATCCACAAAATGGATTAGTGGCTCTGGAAATGCAATACCATATCAAAGGTGCAGACTGTTTCAAACATCTTGTACATATCAGGCTGAAATAAGAACCAAAACAAACCTCAACCCCACCAGTGAGGAATCACACCGTGACCCTGGTGAAAACATGACCTGCTCCACGAGGCGAGATCCTTGAGTCTCCTCTAGTGTTCTGCGGGAATCTCCGAGTCCACAGGTCCATGGGTGAGGCCGAAGGGTTCTGGCTGCACCCAGTGCAAAGCACGTGCATCATTGGACCAATTTCCAAATAGATTTTTATAAATATGTACAAATCAGTTACAGGCACTTGAAATGTCTTTGGCTGGAATAACCCAACACTGCAAGATCATGTGTTCGGAGTGGCCAGGCCCTGGCTGGGGTCAGCAGGCAATGATGATGGTTCCTTCAGTCTCTCTCCAAAGACAGGAGCTGTGGGATTAGGCATCAGCCAAAGCCACCTAGAGGAAAGCAAGACAGGCATCCCATCACACAGGAAACCCGGGAAACTCATTGTACCCAAAGGACAGGGCCAGACTAAGGCAGGAGAGTCGCTACATCCTAAGAAAATAATCCAGTCTAGGAAGGAATGAACAGAAATCCACAGTCTTCTCCAAGAAGCTGCCAATCTGTGGAACTCTTATGCTAAGACAAAATCGACTTTCTAAACCCTGATCAGCGCTGTCAGATGATTCTGGCACTGACGGACATGGAGGGAAGGCAGCCAAACCAGGGTCATCAACTGTGCGATAGGAAATTCGCAACAACTGCCTCAGACATGTATCTTGAACAGCTAAGGAGGAGGCAGTTGTGGCTGAAAACCCAGCACCATAACGTAGGCTCAAGACTGCTTCCAGTGGTAACTCAGAAGCTAATGTCTTTGGGGGAAAGGAAGGACTAACTAGGACTACTGCACACAGAGATCTCTAGCAAACCAGGGCCAGGACCATCCACTGCTCACCTTCTCAGGGCAAAACTCAGGATTGCTCTGACGCAGTTTGCTGGGTCTGCCTTTGATCACAGCATAGCAAAACATGGTTATCACCATCACGAAGAGGAAGTAACTGGTGTGCATGAGGTGCAAATTTATTAACGAACGGTCATCCTAAATAAAAACAGAGCAAAACAGAAACATCTGCACTGGATGACTGAATGGTTTTAATGCTGCATTTCTGGAGACAGGATTCCCAACCTCCAGACTTGATCGACGTTCATGCCCAAGCTTGAGCAGGAAGTCTCTCCTTTTGTCTCCAAAATGCAGTAGCTGGCTCTCACAAAGTGAAGATATGGTGTTTCTGATCTCTACTCTGACTTCGGTACCCCCACTCTGCCAAGCCCCACCACCCAAGTACCCTTTCCTACAAAGGCTGCAGACTCGCTTTTAATGACCGTTCTTCCCTGGCCATGCCCTCTTTCTCTCCAGGCTGAAGGCTGGCACCTACACCTGCACCCCTAATTCCCTGCCTTTCCCTCACCAGCAAGGTGCTGTCACACCACCCGCCTCAGAGCAACTTCCTTCCATCTACCCTTTCCCCACTTCCATAATTGCCTGGCTGAAGACGCGGAGGTCTTGCTGGATTCATTCCTCTCTGACACCACTCATGCAACCAATCACCAGGCCTGCTGGTAGGGTGAGATCCCAGACCTGCTTCTGTCCCTTCTTTCTCACATCTCCAGTGCTCACAACATCGGCCCTGGGCTCTGTATCATTTACACAGAACAGGGTGGACTGTCTCTCAATACACATGACCATGTACTCTGCAGCTCCAATGCAGGCAGTGCAGGCCCTGTGAAGAAGAAAAACTAAATGCCTCAGCAAGGCAGGAAAGGCCTTCTGGAACTAGCTGTCCACTGCCCAGCCCCATCTCCACTGCCACTCCTGAGTCCTGGCCAGCAGCTTTCACAGCCTCACTACAAGGAAGCACAGAAAGGGACAGGACCAGACCGAAAGAGAACGCCACCCAGCACACAGTGACACGAAGAAAGAAAGGGCATAAGAACTCATCAGTGCCACCTGAGCAGAGCCGGCTGCCATCTAAGGAGGAAGCCGAGCTAGGGTACCAGTGCCAGAGAGGGCACTAAGTCAATTCCAGGCATGCTTCACTCTCTAGTCAAAGATTCACTTCCCTCTACTACTTATTTCTACCTTCCCTAGCTCCAAACAACACCATTCACACTAATCAACATTCTTTCATGAAAGGATATCAGTCACAGAGCAGCTGCTCAGGAAACAACTGCTGGTAAAGAAAACAGAAAACCAAGAATCAGGCTTTTCTTAACAGTTTTAAAAGGGTGGCATGTTTTCTGAGCTTCCATCACTGCACCTGGTCACCCAGCCCAGCCAGGATCTACAATGACAGGGAGGAGACTAAGCCTCCCTAAGCCAGGAAGGAGACAGGGAGGCAAACAGGCCTGTGTGCACAGTTCTGGGACACACACACGCATGCACACACACAACTGTTCTCACTTACATCTGGAACAATAACTGTAAGCTTGGGATTTAAAGCATGATAGACTTTTCCAATGGCCCCCTTGTAACACCAGAAGGGATTGTAGTCTTGAGCATATTTTGTGTTGGCATCTCGGGCAGTTGTGAAGATCTTGTACCAGAGCGTGGCATTGCTGTACGTGTCAGGAACACAGTGTGGAGGCTGTCTGCAGTGGAAGGGAGGGAAAGACAAGTGCTCAGCGCCTGGACATGGCCACTTGGGGGCCCCATGGCACAGACACCCAAGCTAGCAACACGTGTGCAAATGAGAATATGACGTTTCGGGCAACATCGTGTTTCTCTGGGATAAATACCACTGTGCTTTAAATTTGAGGTTTTTTACTTTTAATAAAACACATAAAAGGTTTGGGGAATGAGCTCAGTGGTACAGCACTTGCCTAGCAAGCACAAGGCCTTGAGTTTGATCCCCAGCATTCCCCCCATGAAAAACCACATACATAAAAGAAAAAAGGCACAAGCACCTCACATTTAGGAGTTTGGGTGCTGTATTTTTGCCTTCAGAATTCAATCCCTGGTCCTCTCACACACAATGTGGGCAAAGAGGACCCTGTTTCTTTTAGTCAGTTTTCTCAAATTATCCAAATTCTTAGTTACAAATGGAAGCTTTACATACAAACTTCTGCATCAGGTATTATAACTCCAAATAATGTTTAACTTATCTGATCTTGTCCTGCAAAGCTCTAAATGTCTAAATGGATAAACACTAGGATGATTCTTTTAAAGACTCCCCATAGAACTCTTCTAAGTGGGCTGTACTTTACACACATTATTTCCTTTACAGGGAAAGAGAGGCAAAATGATAACACTGCCCAAAAAAAGAAAAAAAAAACTGAAGCAAGTTTCAGAAACAGTATTTCTTTAATGGAAAACAAGGTTCCAATTACAGTCAATTTGAAAACTAACTCTGGGGTTAGAGATTTAGCTTAGTGGTAGAGCGCTCGCCTAGCAACCTCCAGCACCCAAAAAAAATAAAAAATAAAAATAAAAACTAACTCCAGAAAATGAAGATGATGAACAAAAACTTTATCTTAGGTAGCCATAATATAGGTCACTCTGGTCGGGGATCACAGCTCTTATTTCCTTTTCCATCTCACATTTCTTCTACTCTTGGAGGAAAGTCAGCCTCCATCCAACAACAGCAGGATGATTGTGCCACCACTTTCTGATATTTATACCTTTAGAATTACAAATTAAACTTCAGACTCTTTAAACAGGTCCAATCATATATTGTTCTACATTGTAGTGCAACACAGGTCATGGTAAGAATTTACTCCCCAGTCACACTCCCGGCAAATGGGCGCAGGGGACACTTACACAGTGACGGGGAAGACATCGGGGGTGGCCGTGAGGGTCATGCAGGCTGTGAACACCACCTGCTCACAATGGCCATGAAGAGCACAATCATCCGAGCTCCACGCCGTGGGTAGGGTAAATGTAATATTTATCTCTTCATGGGCTTCCCTGCCTGTGAAAGAGAAATCAGGGTTTTGGTAAATAAATGCCAGACTTCCTATATCATTCTCTGAAAGTCAAGTGAATCCCAAACGCCAATCTACCCAGGAATCACCTATGAGGCCAGAAACCTGCTTTTGTGGGACTTCAGGAACAAGAGTCCTGTCCTGATCCCAACCAGGAGGCCGGCTCGATACTTAGTGCAGCCAGAGTGGCCAACAGAGAGGGACCACCTTTCAGCAGGGCCTGGAGATGCCACCAAGAGTGGGAGGCATCTGTAAGCCCCCTTACCACTTCCAGTCTGCTTTTATATGTATCACTTTACTTCAAATTCACCACTCCCCCACGGATGTGACCAAAGAAGATGACACTTCCCCTTCTATGTATGTACAAACTGAGGATATAAATATCTAACAGCCTTGAGAAAGGTCAGGGGACGAGTGTGTGATGAAGCCTGAACCACAACCAAGAGGTTCCAAGGCCAAACTGCCTGCTCCATGCAAAACTCAGAGATCACCACACCCTGACACCACGGAGATGGCTTCACCTCCAGGAGTCACTTGGAGACAGAGGGGCTGGCACTCAAATTCCTTTAACAACTTTACAAAAAGAACTCTTCCAAGGTCCTAGCCTCCCATATGCGGCCAGAGCTACCACACTTCCTTGTCCTCCTTAATCACTTACAGTCTGTCATTGGTTAGACACTGGGCAAAGGACAGTGATCCATTTTTTATAAGTGTTTATTTTTCCTATTAAGTAAGCACTTAAATAGCACTGTCTTCATGCCAGGAACTCAATGTTAACTCTATTGTTTTGGTCTTTTCTAGAATACCAGAATGGGAATGGAGATTTAGCTCAAGCAGTAGAGCGTTTGCCTAGCAAGCTCGAGGCCCTAAGTTCAATTCCCACAACCCCCCCAAAAAAATCTATAGAATACCAGAATTCCAAGGGGAGAGACCAGCTTTTAGGCTTCTTCTACTTCTAGCACAGTGGAGAACTGATGGTGAGCATTAAAAACACACACAGGCACACCCCTCCCACCACAAGCATGAGACCCTAGACTCCATCCCTCAAAACAAGTGCAGCAGACTGCAGAAGACACAATGACTATGGCAATGTATTTCTAGTTCAGAAGAACTGAAAATTCTAAAAAGATAAACCTGAATAAAAAAGGCAGATGTAAATACAGTTGAACCTTGAACAATGAGAGTGCAGCCTTAAATCCAAGTAGAATTTTCGACTCCTCAAAAATTTAACCTCCACTTGACTAGAAATCTCAATAATAAACAGTCCAGAAAACATTTTGCATGTTATAGGCATCACACACAGGGGAAATTCAGAAGAATAAGGAGATCACTTTTTACTGCAATGCAGCAATGATTATTTTCATAGCAGATTTTTTTGTTTTGTTTTGTTTGGGTTTTTTGGTTTTGTTTTCTCAGTTTTTGAGACTCACAACACTTGAGCTCCCAGCAGCAACAGCAGAGGTGGCTATGAACTATCACAGGAGGATAGCACACACCACAGCTAATTTCATGCAGTTTTGATCCAGGACCACCCCTTTACCTTTGCTTATGTTTCTCCTCACTCTGCATGGTGCTGTGTACAGTCTGTTTATGTGTGTTAAACTTTGATAAATTTTAACTTTTTGAAATATACTTGTGTATACTTTAAGGTAGTAAATGATTAAAAGATAAAATACCATATGCATATGATATGCATACTTTTTTCTTAACTTTTTTTCGATATTTCTAGGCTACAACCTTATCTGCAAGTTTTTTCCAATTATCGTAAAATCTCTAAAAACAAACCAAAAAAAGATCCAACTATAAGTTGATCTGTGTAATTCAAACCTGTGTTGTTCAACTGTTAAGGGCAGAAACAGACCTGGCTGCTTTCCAGTTTCTCTTCTTTGGTGGCGCTGGGGATGCAAGCTGGGGCCTCACACACACCGGGGAAACACTCCACCACTGAGTTCTGCCCCAGCCCTGTCAGTTTCTCATTCTTACAAGTGTGTAATGAGAGACTACTGCATGCCAAGCAGTTTACTAAGTGAAGATGTCCAAGTGGTTCCTGCTTGACTTCACAATTTGAGCTCAACATGAGAGACACATACGCGGAAAGCAAACAGCACAATGGCCAGTACTCTGTCGTAGTAGGTGCCTCAGAACTCTGAAAGGAAAGAGCCCAACACCTGCTCACCTGAAAGTCCAATCTGATGTCCCAAAATGGTCGAGTACAGATGGGTGACATTGCGGGAGAAGCCTCCAAAGGGCTTGAGGGGGTCCAGGGTGAGGGTGATTGCAACTGAGATGTTAACTGGGCCCGAGTCCTCCAGGGCCTGGGGGGGCTGGGTGGACACTCTGGCCTGTCCGCTGGTCACTGTGCTCTCTGAAGCCGTGCTGTCATTTGAGAGATGCTTTAATGTTTCATTTTCTGATACGCACAAGTCCAAGTCATTAAACCGCAGCAGGAAAGTATTCCAGTCCTTCAGGAGAGTGAAAAAGGGAGAAACAAATGTGAGCAGCCCCAAAGCTTCCCTCTGCAGGAATCCAGGCAGGACCTGCAGTGTGATGCCACAACAGGAAACTGATTCGGTCAGTCATTTCACACAATGTGACAATGTTGCCACCATCCTCTGAACTGCTGGAACTGTGAGCCTTTGCTAATCATTGCCATATTCATAATCTAAAATATAACTCTATACTGGCACGAGATATTAAACGCCCTGTGAGAGTAAACAAACTTATTCTGCAAAAATATGTTTAAACTCAGCATATACTATTATTAGACAAGAGAAGGGGATAAGGCGAAGGGGGAGGACAATGAGGGGAACAAACAGGACCTAAATATGTTACATGTATGTATGAAAACACAACAGTGAAACGCAATGTTCTGTAAACAATATACTTCTTAAATATACTCTAGAAGAATCAGCCAGCCTCAGAATCAAACTGAAAAGAAAGCTTGAGCAAAATAAACACTTAAAGCATTAATTCAAGTTCATTTAGCAGTTACAATTATTTTTAAGACAAACCTGCCTTAAAGTAATACCTCAAAAGAATGATTCCATGCACCTTGCTTTCTGTTCCACAGAACGCAAAACAGCAGTAAATTCCAGTGCTCCTTTGGTACTTGCTCCTCCTTGGCACAAACTCTGGATATCACTTTAGAGCAGGAGCGATTTCGGAAAGAAGGGCACAGGGCATCTTTAACTTTGTGATTGTTTTCAGTACTGGGGATCCGATTCAAGACTTCCTGCAGGTTAGGCGACTCTCACCACTGGGCCACACTCCCGGCCCCTTCTCTTAATATCACGACCCACAGCCATTAAATCATAAGCCAGCTTTCCAAACACATACAGTAAATTACATCACGAGTGAATATTTGCCAACAAAGTAAAGGGCCCACCCGGGTCCATTTTCAATTTAGCAGAATGAAGAGGTGAGCTCACACTGACAGTGTCAACACACCTGGAGGCACACACCTGTGACGTCAGCACTTCAGGAGGCTGAAGCAGGAGGATCATAAGCTGGAGTTCCTCCTGCACAACTCGGGAAGACCCTATCTCCAAATGAAAAACTGAAACAAAAGGGCCAGGGACGGAGCTCAGTAAGTGGCCCCGTGTTCAAACCCCAGTACTGCAATCAATCAACCACTAACAACAAACCTAACCCAGGCTGCTGTTACATAAAACTTCTCCGAAGTTGCCAAATGGGAGGGTTACATTTTTACATTTTTAATGGCTCTAACAGGAGTGTTAATTTCAAAATTCCCATTGAAGAGCCAAGGGATCTTTGCAGCATCAGTACAACTGCATATGACACTTAGTAAGACTACAACTGGGCGCATCAAATCCCATTTCCCTGACAGCTACAAAGTCAGCAGACCATTCTAGCTCATCCCTTCTGACCCTTCACACTGCAAACATGAAGGAAGTGAGGCCCAGACCGAATCAGGCATTCTCCCATCCCACAGGTGAAGACAGAATCAGCCTAAAACTGCCTTTCCTACAAATCAGAAAATCACTAGGTTGACCATCTGAAAGTAAAAGCACAAACTTAAACAGAACCGAAGTTCTGCAGCATCTTAGCATTGCTTTCCTGCTAAGATTGAGTCCACACTGAAAAGCCAGCCAAAGCCAACACCAGTACCATTTTGATTATTCAGGCCTAATTATCCAGGCTACATGTTTTAGCCAGTGGCCTTGGTCAAATGCTCAAGACAGACTCAAGGACTGTGAGAAAGAAATGCCAGCATGCTGCTGAGCTCTGCCTGTGACCATATGGGTGTAGCTAAGGATTCAGGTCAGGTCAGAAAAGAGGAATAATTAAGCTAGCTAGCAAGCTTCTTGGTAAGAAACTCTTTGGAAGGATTTCATCACAGAAATAACTCAAACTTGTTATTTTAACTGTGGTAGATAGAGTTCACATGTGAAGACTGTCCCTCCTGTCAAGATTTGCTATGATCTAGAATGTCACAGGGCACAAGAGAAAGCCATGATACCAGTTACAGAGAACTCTCCATACAAGGCACACATGTGCATGCACACAAGCTGGTGCACCCACACGTGCGCGCGCACACACACGCACACACACACACACACACACACACACGCCACAGCTACACTACAGTTGCAATTCCCATCCCCACCCCCACCAACAAACAAACCCTAGAAAAAGTGTAAGAAGGCACTCAAGAAAATCTATTAAAACGGGAACTAACTTGTCCTACAAGAAACTACCAGTCAATTCATCATATCATCAATTCAGCAAAATTTCTAATACAGAAATTTATGAGTATACATATTGTCATCCACTTCTCTTAAACAAGAATTATTAAATTTATGTTTCCTATTATGTAAAATACACAACTTTTATACTTGTATCATATGTTCAATTAGAATATACCTAAAGATTAAAATGCCCCAATAACTTTTTTAAGTTGCCCGACATGCAAAAACCAGAAGACAAGTGTAAAAATAATGTTTTCCTAGCTTAAAAAAAGAGAAATTTATTTGGAAACAAGACACTGCTTTTAAAAAAAGCCATCGGCACACCTGATAAAACTCGATGATACACGTGAATCTGAAGTATCGAATGTTCAGAGCTTCTGCCAGGTGTGTTGGCACACACCTGTGTCCCTAGCACTTAGGAGGCTGAGGAAGGAGGATGACAAGATTAAGGCCACCCTGGATACATACTGAGACCTGTCTCAAAAAAAAAAGTGTAGTTTTTCAAAAACAGCAAGAAGTAACTTAGTATAAATATCAAAGAAGTTCTCTAGCTTCTTGACACAAATCATTGTATAATTATTCTCTCCAAAATTCACTGCTGAAAATAACATTATTTAAATCAAATAACAACTACCTTTATATTTTCTAACAAAGTAGGTCACAGGAAGATGGAAGACAGAAAACTCTGAATACAACTCACAACAAAATGAAGGTGATGAAGGTGTATGGAACCGGAAAGTGTTTCCCCCTCTGCAAGGTCTAGCCGGCCCAAGCAGAAAAGCTAGAATATACGCACCTCTGCCATTTCTGGTGACTTGATCTCCTTGATCTTGAAGAAGTAGCCCAGGGTCAGGAAGGCAATGGCCATGGCACTGACGCTGATCATAAAGACCACCAGCGGCGGCCGGCTGCTGATGTACAGCTTCAGGTTCTCCAGGGGGTTGATGCTGAACATTATTCTGATCAGCTCCACCTGTAAGAAATGGAGCAAAGACTCAGGCTAACCTGCCAAAAGGGAAGCTAGGATGCTCGCTTTCCTTCCCTGGGTGGAGGGACCTTGCGGGGGATACTCATTGTTAAACTGGAGAAATGTCTGATCAATAAATTCATTTCAAGGGGTTGAAGGTGTAGTTAAGCACATGCTTAGCATGCGCAAGGCCCTGGATTCAATGCCCAGCACAAGAGATAGATAGATACATATATACAAGGATACATAGATTAACATAAATAGATGTGAAAGGCTAGAAGGAAAAAAACCACTAAATTTTGTCATTACCTCGAAATGGCTGGATCTTGAAAGATATGTATTCTTTCTGTTTGAATCTTCTAAATATTCTATGAGTTCTGCTACTTTCCATATCATTCAAGAAAATGTTTAAGTAGGTCACACATGCAGAAATAGACCGAGGACATTCCCATCTCCAACACTAAGAAGCTGAATTGTTACCAACATCCTGTCCTGGTTGCTACCCCAACCCCTGTGCACCTGTACCTGGTGCAGAGTAGGCACCCCATAAACACCGACCGTGTCTTATCCTTGCCCTGCTTCAAAGGCAGTTGTGTGAGCATCCCAGCAGCCACTCCTGGGACAGGGTGGGCAGCAGGGTTTCACAGCCCGGGTGTCATCGCCCAGCTCAGCTGACCTTCCAGACTACACCGTCCTCGGCTTCTCCTTCTCCGTGCTCAGGGTGGCCACAATGGCCTTGCAGCTTCTCAGGATCACTGGGAGGGTGATGGGGACCATGCTACGGCATAGCTCGGTCTGGGGGGTGCTGCCATCTGACCATTGTCTTCTACACCATGAACCTGGGAGGCCTTTCTATTTGTTTAGGTTTTCAATCATTTCACCAATAGTTCCCATTTCTGAAAGTGTTAAGTTTGCACCTTTTTTTTTATTCCTAAGAATTTGATTCTTGCAATGTTTAAAGACAACCTATCTGAAGACTTTCACTTCAGGCTGGGACACTTTCCCTAAAAATCTCTCCAGGCTTCTCTTACACCACAGATATCTACTCATCTCCTAGGAGCAGCCTTCCTGACCACCCACCTGGTCTCTCAGTCCTTCTCTATTTCCTCCACGCTGCCTAGGCTCAGTCAAGAGAAGAACTATTTCCCTACTTGTCTGCTGTCTGGGACCCTCATCTGTGAGCTCCACAACATCAGAGATTTTCTTTTTTTTTTTTTTTTTTTTTTGTCTTTCTTGTTCAACCCAAGCCCCAAGAATAGAAGCTGGCTCACATGAGCAGTTGTGGTAAGTATGACCACACAATATTAACAAAAAGCAACTTTTTAAGTCTGTAGCAGCTTTAAAATTCTAGGACAAAAAGATGCATAAACAGCCTGTAAGAACTAGCAGCAACCAGCCAATTGTGTGCTCCTTTGTCTTTACAAGAGCCCTCTGGAGTGGAAAACAGTATTTCTTCCCTCTCCTCAAGGGCGAGCCCAGTTCTAAATTGGCAAGCAGCATTCCTGGTGTACTGTTACTGAGCCTGTGCACAGTGTGATTACTGACACTGTGAGAATTTGGGAGGAATGATACACCATATTTATCCTTGTGTGTTTTCACTGGCCATTTGTTCCTGAGATGTCTCTCCTGGGGTCTATGTTATCTAATCTGGAAATTTAACTGGTATTCACATGTAATTGTTCCCCAGGAGAGTTCCACAACACTGAGGAGTCCCACTGGCAGGGCCCTTCTTCAACCTGACCCGACTCCTCCTGTCAGACTGCTTCACGAGGAGGCTGGAAGGGTTTACTTTCCCCTTGCCCTACCCCCTGCCCCATGAGGGGGCCTGCTCAGGTTCCCAGGGCTACACCCAACACTTGATGTTCTGACGTATACTGCTTTGGGCCAACAAGATAGATGGAAAACAGTATCTGTTCTTTTAAACTGCATCTCCTTGGAACCCAGCATCTTTTCACTTTTCTATCAGCCATTCATGTTCATTCAAAAATGAATTCTCAGCCAAGCACCGTGATGCCTGCTCATAATCCCAGCTACTCAAGAGGCTGAGGCAGGAGGATACAAGTTCCAGGCTTATTGAGACCTTGTCTCAAAGTAAAAAAATACAAAGGACTGACGGTCCAGCTCAATGGTTGAGCACTTGCTTAGTATGTGTGAGGCCTTGGGCTCAATCCTTAGCACAGCAAAAAAAGAATTTCCTGAGTCCCTTGGTCACTGACCCCTACGGTGCTACTCTAATTCTTATCAACATTTAGAAGTTCTTTTTAAATTCTGATACCAACCCTTTGACCATTTTAGTCTGCAGGGTTTTTTATATATAGATTAGCATATATCTAATCCTAGGAAAGTTCTTGATATTTTTAACAGCTTTATTGAGATATATTCACATACCACACAATTCAGCCATTTAAAGTATGCACATCAGTGATTTTTAGTACAGTCACAGATTTGAACTTCAATCACCACCTACGAGCAGATTATAATTTCCCAATATTTTCATCACCCGTTTCAGAAACAGCAATTCCCTATCTCCCCTGGCTCTAATGTGACCTCTACTGGCACCAGTACTTCATCCCTTCTGATTGCCAAGAATACCCCACTGAACAGAATATTTAGTCAAAAACACATTGCTTATCCATTCATCAGCTAATAGACACTTGCATTTCTACTTTTTGCTACTGTGAATAACCCTACTATGAATGCGTGTGTACATTTTTATATGGAGATGTTTTCATCCCTCATCATTATATGCCTACAAGGGGCACTGCTGGGTCAGATGTAACTCTATGTTCAATTTTATTTGTTTAGCTTTTGTTGTTGTTATTTTATGAGACAGGGTGTCACTATGTAGCCCAGGGTGGCCTCAAACTCACAATGATCCTTCAACCTCGGCCTCCTCCATGCTGGGATGACATGCATGTGCCACCACACCTTGCTTCTATGTTTAATCTTTAGAGGAACTACTAGATTCCTTCCCAAAGTGGCTGTACCACTCTGCATTCCTACCAGCAGTGTACAGGTGTTCCAATTTCTCCACAACCTTGCCAACACTTATTATGATCTGGGTTTTTGTTGTTGTTGTTGTTTGAGACAGGAACTCACTATGTAGTCCACACTGGCCTCAAAACTCCTGGTGATCTCCCTCCTGTCTCGGCCTACCAAGTGCTGGGATTACAAGGTGTGCACCGCCATGCCCAGCCCATGATGTTTTTTATTATAACAATCATAGCAGGCATGAGGTGGCATCCCATTACATTCTGACTTGCCTTTCACTGATTACTAGATGATCTCAACCTTAAAATGTATTTAAACTTACTAACCATTTCCTTTTATGGCTGTGTGTCTTAGTTACTTTTCTCTAGTTGCTGAGACAAAATACCCAACACCCAAAGTTAAGAGAAGAAGGGTTTATATGGCTTACAGTCCGTAGAGGTTTCAGTCCACAATCAGCTGGGTCGTAGGCAGGGTGGCACGGCAGACAGGCAGAAGGCAGCCAGGTAAGCAAAGGATGCAAGCAAGGGATAGGCAACCCTCTTTCTATCCCTTATATCTTAGCCAGGCTGCCAGGATCAGGGTGGTGCCAAACCAATCAGTGGACTGATTTAGTAATCACGCGCCCTTAATCCCAGCACTGCGCACTCTAGACCCAGCCACCTCTGAAAAAGCCCCATCTGTGACCTCATGAGGCTTTGGGGGGGACATCTAGACACAAACTATAACACTGTGTATGTGTGAATTTGTCATAGTTTATAATTTTTTTCATTATTTTCCACAAGTTTGAAAGTTTTACTCTTTACTTACAGTCTCTTATCTCCTTGTAGCTGATTTGGGAAGTCTGGAACCAGGTTTCTAGTTGCCTCTTTTTCTATTTGGGTGCCCAGTGTCCAACACAATTTACTGAACTACTCGTCTTCTCCCTATAGATTGGTAATGCCACTTCTCTCATTGAGCAAGCTACCTTTTACACCCTGATCTGTTAACAGAATTTTTCTTCTATTCTATGGCTGTGTCTGTCTCTCCCCTGCCTCAGCGCCATACAATTTTAAAACTTGTTACCAACTATAAGAAATCTACCAAAAAAAAAAAAAAAAAAGAAAAGCAAGAAATATACCATTTTATTACTATTCAAAACTGTCTTGGCTATTCTTGGCCCTTCAACCTCCCATATGAATTTTAGGTTCCAATTATAAAGTTCCTAGAACTGACTGAGATTTAAATGAGAATTGCAGCAGACACTAATTTGAGAAATTAATGACATCTTTACAACACTGTGTTTCCTAAACTTTGAATGTGCTACCTCTCTATACTTATTTGGGTCTATTTTCTTTTTCAATCATTTTTAAAGCTTTCTCTAGAGGGGCTGCAACTATAGCTCCACGGTAGAGTGCATGTTTAGCAAGCCGGAGGCCCTGGGTTCCATCCCCAACACCACAAAAAGAAGTAAAACTTTCTCTAGAAGGGTCTTATACACCTTGGTAGGAATTACATTTCCTGTTGTTTTTAGCTTATACAAACACAGAAGACTTATCTTTTGTTCACTTCAGATAGTTTGCGGAAATATGTTAAAGCCTGTTTCTGGCTTCAGTTGGATTTTCTGTGTAGACAATCAAAATGTCTACAATTAGCTGTATTTCTTCCTTTCCAACCCTTATGGCTTTTTTCTTTTACTTTTTTTTTTTGCTACTTTTGACTACAACCTTCAGTGATGAACAGAGTGGCAATAAGAGGACTTCTCACCTCCTCTCTGCTTTATAGGAAATGCCTTTACTGCTTCACTGTTAATATGATGTATATCACAGGTTCTCAATGGAAATCCCTCAGAAGGTTAAAGTACGCCTATCCCAAGTTTAGGAACAGACTTTCATTATAAATGTTACTTATTTTCAGGGGAGAAGAGCTGGAGATTAAAACTAGGTCCTTTGTATGCAAAGTACATGCTCTAGCACTGAGCTAAAGCCCTAACCAAATATGACATTTTAATGGATGCTTTATCTGCAGCCTCTAAGCTATCAGTTTTTCTCCTTTAATCTATTTGTTAAACTGTCTGAAAAAAATGGAAATAAAAAAATAAACTGATTATTTTCATGTTGACTTGCATTAATACTCCGGGTAATTTCACATATCATGTTTTCTTGTTTTGTGCTGGGGACTGAAGCCAGGGCCTCACACATGCTAAGCACATGCTCCACCATAGGGCTACGTCTCTTGCTCTGATCATGATTTATAAAAATGACACTGCTGATGTTTGCTAAATTCTATTCTGAATTTTCACATCTATTCATATGTAAGACAAAATTAAAGGTCACCTATCATAGTCTCCATGACAGTATAATGTGTGTGTGTGTGTGTGTGTGTGTGTGTGTGTATAAAATTTGGGGGGAGGGGTGCTGGGGATTGAACTCCGGCCCTTGCACTTGCTAGGCAAGCATTCTACCACTTGAGCTAAATCCCCAATCCCAACAGCGTATACCCAACATATAAAAATTGAGTTTGTTCACGCTGCTTTCTAGAACAATGTGAATAAGATATGTTACTTCTATTATGTGGAAATTTGATAGACCTTGGCCAGAAGACTATCTGGAGCTGCCAAGACTTTGTGTGGTTTTGCACTTTGGTAGGATTATCTTCACTACTTACTCATGTTTTTAATGACTATAAATCTGTGTTTTCCATTTCCAAAGAGTCAATTTTAATATGATATATTATTCTAGGAAATTATCCATTTTATATTGTTTTTTAATCTTTATGGCACAGTACTGATTTCTACAAATATTGATTTACTTGTCATTCTGTTTTTTCAATACAAATTTTTTCAGTGCATGTGTGTGTGTGCACGTGTGTGTACTGAGGATTAAACCCCCTGCCTCACACTGAGCCACCTCCTCCACCCTTACTTTTTATTTTGAGACAGGCTCTCTAGGTTCTCCAGGCTAGCCTCAAAATTGTGATCCTTCCTAAGCCACCTCCCAGGCATCTGGGATTATAGACACATACCATCACATCTGGTTCACTGCCTTTTTATCCCCCCACCAAGCACTGAACCCAAGGCCTTTGCACTCTGCTACATTCTCACCCCTTTTTTATTTTTTATTTTGAGACAAGGTCTCACTAAATTGCTAAACTGCCCAGGCTAGGCTCGAATTTGTGATCCACCTGCCTCAGCCTCCCAGACTACTAGGATTGCAGATGCATACCACCATGCCAAATTCTGCCTGCTCTTTTTAATCAACCTCACCAGAGCTCTACCACACTCGTGTTTTCAAAGAACCAGTATTTGGTTTTGTAGACTATATCTAGACCCTTTTTTTTTTTTTCTAATTTCAACACATACTTTTTAGTTTTCTTTCTTTGGCAGGAGGGAGGGGTACACTGGGGATAAACCCAGGGCTTGGCACATGCTGGGCAAGTGTGCTGGCACTGTTATAGCCCTAGCTCTACATGCTTTTTATTATCTTCCTCTATCTGCCTTCTTCAGATGCACTCAGTTGAGACTTTCTAGTGTCATGAGCTGGAATCTCCTCATGTCGGCATTTCAGAATGTGGACTCCCCTACTCCTCCTCCTTAGCTACATTCCTTCCCTCTCCACGTTCATCAATCCAGCCTATCAGCGAGCCCTTCAGATCCTTCAGATCCACCCATCTGCTCATCTGCTTGTTGAGATGACAGAGACAAGCAGCTGAATTGCCCTCTGCACCTGAGACATCTATCCACGCACCCACTGATGTCTACACTTCCATGAGGCATGACACACCCCAAACTGGACCCACCTGGCTCTTCCCGTATGCTCCATCTCAACCCAGAAGTTCAGAAGCATTCTAGCATTCTGCCTTACTCCCCATTCCCAAGCAATTACTTAGTGCTAAAGACTCTATTTCTTTGAAACCACATCTCTTATTCCTGCCTCTTTCCATTTCCTTCCACAGTTCCTTATCTTTTTTGTGATTATTGCTAAGAGTCTCAATTGGATCCTCTACTACCCATCAGACAGCCCACCCTCCATGCTGCTGTCAGAGTGATTTTTCCAAGGAATCCAGTCAAGCTACTGCTTCAACCTTTCAGAGCTCCAAATAGCCAATCAAGTCCAAGCCCCCTAGAATGCCAGTCCACCACGAGCCAAGTCTTGCCTACTTCTCAACGTTCCTTACACCTGTTTGCAATTCCCAGAACACATTAAACAAACTTGTGGCCTATTTTTCACTGGTACTGGGGATTGAACCCAGGGCCTTTTTTCTGGTGAGGGGGAAGGGTCTTGCTAAGTCACTATGTTGCCCAGGCTGGGCTTGAACTCACAATCCTTCTGCCTCGGCCTCCAGAGTATTTGATTTACTGGCTGCACCACCATACCTGGAAGCTTCAAGCTTTTCTTTCCACTGGTCCTCAGACTCTCCTGAAGCACATCTCACTATTCTGCACCTGCACCCCTCTTCAAAACTCAGCTGTAGGGCTATTTCCCCCATGAAATTCCTTCAGGTCCCTCTTCTCAACACCTGCAGGAGCAGTGACCACTTTTGCTTTATGCACTCACTATTCTTATGAAACCTCACACACCCTTGAGACACCTGACAGCCGCTGCCTATATGTGTCTATCTTCCCACCAAGCTGCACACCTCTGAAGGGTTCTCTTGTCTCTGCGCCTCAGTGTGTAGACAGGAAACAGGTGGAAAAGAAGACAGAGCAACTGATGGATGGATACTGAGTTATGGTTAGATAGGATCAGGTATTTCCGGTGAGTTACTGTAAAACAGGGTAACTACACATACCAATGATGTACTGCACACTTCAAAAATTAAAAGAAGTGATTTTGAAAGTGTTTAACATGAAGAAATGATAAATGTTTAAGAAGATAGATGTTTAGCCTGATTTAAGCATTATGTAATATATACATGTATCAAACATCACGTTACCCCATTAATATGTACGGTTTTATGTACCAGTTAAAATTCTAATTTAAAAAAGAGTGGTGGGGTTGGGGATTTAGCTAAGTGGTTAGAGTGCTTGCCTTGCAAGCACAAGGCCCTGAGTTCGATCCCCAACAGCCCCCCCCAAAAAAAAAGAGTAGTAAGAGCTGGGGCTATAGCTATAGCTCAGTGGTAGAGTGCTTGCCTAGCACAGGCAAGTGCTTGGGTTCCATTCCTAGTATCATCATCATCATCATCATCATAGCCATCATAATGTGATGGTTTAAAAGTCCAAGTTCATCAAATGAATGAATCCAATGAGCCCTGGCTTAAAACATAATCACTTCTAAGTTGAACACAATGGTGCATGCCTGTCATCTGTTATGCCAGAAACTAAGGCTAGAGGCTCACCTGAGCCCAGGAGTACAGGCCAGTCTGGGCAACCCAGCAAGACTCCATCTCAAAGGGGAAAAAAAGATCACTTCTAGAACTACCAGTCATTAAAATCACACCACCTCAGAATAAATATCCAAACTAGACAATGTTGTCAACACAAACCAATTCAATGTAAGCAGACTTTCAGACTAGTCTAATTGTACATCACTAAAAAAGCAAACACAGAATGGGAAAAAAAGAAGGAACAAGATATATCATGCACAGGTACAAATCCCCTATGATGAATGTTATCACTATGTACATCTAAAATGTACCATTAAAATAAAATACAAATATATTTTTAAAAAAAAGCAAACACATTTTCAAATAAAACTATTAAGAGTCAATAGCTAAATGAATTTAGTTCCTTTATAAAGAGTTACAAAAAAAAAAGTTTCTGGGGCTGGGGATTTAGCTCTGTGGTTAGGGTGCTTGCCTACCAAGCACGAGGCCCTGAGTTTGATCCCCAGCACCAAAAAAAAAGTTTCTGTAATCTTTGCAATGGTACATGTTACTTTATTTATTTATTCATTTATTTATTTAGGTGCTGGGGATTGAACTCCAGACCTTGTGCTTGCTAGGCAAGTGCTCTACCACTAGA
Source organism: Hystrix cristata (assembly GCA_004026905.1). Lineage (NCBI taxonomy): Eukaryota > Metazoa > Chordata > Mammalia > Rodentia > Hystricidae > Hystrix > Hystrix cristata. Next base: position 97,923 of record PVJO010002799.1, on the reverse strand, counting down.
GCTAAATCCCCAGTCCCATGTTACTCTTAATTAAAGAATAAACTAAGGCCTGTTTGGGGAAAAGAAAAGAAAAAAAGAGAGAGAGAAAGCTGACCCTGAGAAGCCGGGGGATCAAAGGAAAGGACACAAACCCCATCGAAAGGCAAAGTCCCCAGCACACAAAAGTTCATGAGTAAAGTCCACAACACATAACCTAGAGCTCTGAGACAGCTCAAGGACAATGTTAAGCTTCAGACTGGTGGCTTAAGTAAGCAAAAGACAATGCTGTACTAAGAATTCCCTAAACATAGATCTCAAGCAGCCAGCTTGTGACAACACAGTGACTTGAATGGAGACAGGGAAGTTCTGTTATGAAGCTCCTGGAGACTGATTTGGCCAACCTATCTACTGAGTTACACCCCGGACACTAAAAACTCTGCCATTCTGCTTGGTCGTGAAAACTTAACCACAGGAAACATCGCTGCTGAAAACAAAGATTTAACTACTGAGATGCTCACTTTGGGAGCGTTTAAAATAGTAAAACATGGAAAACTAGATATCCAACAATATAGCAGGGATTGGGTAAATAAACATGCTACCTAATCAGGGCGAAAACAATGTAGCCATTAAAAACACAAGATCTGAAATAGCATACAGTTGTCCCTGTCCCTTGGCATTTGGAGCAGATCGGTTTCAGGACCCTCCCTCCCTCTGGATACCAAACTCTGCAGATGCCCAAGTCCCATATACAAAATGATGTATTTGCTTATAATCGATGCTTATCCTCCCACATACTTTAAATCATCGCTAGATAACTTCTGATACCTAAACCAACATAAATACTATGGAAATACTTGTTACACTGTATTGTTTAGGGAACAGTGACCAAGAGGAAAGTATATGTTCTGAATTTATACAGAATGAGACTGTTTCAAGTTTTAAGTCTTAGTTGGTTACTTGTGCACCCGCAAACACGCAGGTGAGAAAAAAAAAGAACAGACTCTTGAATGTTAACACAGTCGGCTATCTGCAGCGGATAACACATATCTTTCTTCTTTTTAAATTGTTTTATCATAAAAACACATGTTGTTTAAAAACATTTTTGATGCGAGTGTGTGGTGTAGGTGTTAGCAGTACTGCCCTCACTAGATGTTCATTGGACAGTAGCACAACCCCAAGAAAAGGATGGTGAAAAACTTTTTTTTTCTTTGGCAGTACTGGGGGGTCAAAACCAGGCCCTGGTATACATTAGGCAAGCACTCCACCTCTAAGCTATGCCTCCATCTCCATAATGATTTTTAACAACAAAATTTATAAACACAATTGTCAATCGTTCCTGCTGATTTAGCAGTCAAAACAAGGCTTCCTTAAATTTTAATTCTATTCATTTTCTTCACTAATAATGGCAATAAATAGAGGAAAAAACACAATTTAAGAGAATGATTTCTTCAATCAACCTAGAAAAAAGAAAAGAGAAAGCAGAACTGCCCTCCAGCCTGCCCTGGTGCTAGGAAGGTCACCCTTAACTGGCAGTGATGCGCACTTAATGAGCTCAGAGCGCTCAGGCAGAGGGCTCTGTGAGTGAGCAAGCGCACAGTAAGAGAGGACACGGTGTGGAGCCTATCCAGATGAGGGCTGTGCAGCACAGAGGGCAAGGGTAAGGGGACTGAGCCCAGAGGTACCGAGGGTGGCACGGGAGAAGCTCCAAGTGAAAAAATGACAGCCAGCTGCTGCCAATTCCTGGCCTCTCCGTTCTTTACTACGTGCGCAGGGGAGCCAAACTCTGCACCACCTCCACCTAGCAAGATCACCCATGACCTCTGAGAGTGCACTCGGGAAAGGGAGAAATCAAATGATTAGGAAATAAGAATAAGGATGGGGAAACTGAGGCAACAGCTGAAAGGGACCAGGGGGCATGGGAGGCTGGCTTGTTTGCAAGTGAAGAAACACAGTTACACGGAGCGGAAAAGAGCTGGGAGGACAGGAAGGCTGCCCAAGGGATCAGGGAAGGCCAAATTCTGCAGGCAGCCTACAAGGTTTTATTAGAAAGGAAGTAAACAAGCATTCATCAAGAAGGACCACAGGCCTTTCACGACCTCTCTCCCTCTCTCCCCCTCTCCAAAGCGCACGTACTTTAAAGCACACCACATGACTACTTCCCGAAGTTCTGAACTACTTTTATTCTGGGTTTAAAATGACTTTGTTCCAGTTTTAAACTAGAATCTTTGGGCTGAAGGGAAATTCTCTACTCCCAAACAGTATTTCCTAAATAGCTTCCTATTTTACCTAACTTATTTGCATTGAAGGTACACCAAAACGCTACCTGTGACCTAGAACAAGAAGTTCCCATGAATAAAACCAACACTGATCTTAAAGTAGACTCTTCCTTAGGCTAAACAGGAGGTTCTCACAGCTCTCCTATGAAGTCATGCCTGAGAGAGCCGGGGTGGGCCAGGACAGTGGCACAGGGAGGGCAGGCCTGCCCTGAAGGTCACACACTGGTCCTCTGCTGCAAATGGCAGGAAGTCACCTTGATGTGAAAGGCTCATTGATTCAGTGACAGAGTACTTGCCTTGCATGTGTGAGGCCCTGGGTTCCACCCCAAGGCAGCCAGTAGTATTTTTCAAATATCCTGCAATGTCTGAGACATCTGAAAGATGTTAGGGCCAAGTGTTGCAAACTGAACCTAATAAAAAACAGTAATCACTGGCAGATTACCCAAGACCGGCAGAGGTGAGAACACGTGCTGTTTCAAAGAAACCCTGCGCCCACCCACGCACACCAGCTATGAGTAGGGAACCATCTTTCTTCCTCCATAACAAAGCAGCCAGCGCTGACAGAACAGATGTTCCAAGAGAAACATAAGAAGCAAGGAAGACAAAGAATACTTCAAGGTCTCCAATAATCCCTGAGATGCTGTCTGAGTCTTGGCTTTATCTCACCTGGCAGGAAGGTCACACCTCTTCCAGCTTCCAGGATATCACTCTCCTGGTTTCCTTACAGCGACTGGACCAACCCCTCCTCTCACTCTCCTGCAAATGTTAGTGTCCCCTCAGTTCAAGCTGGAGTCTCTATTGAAGGGGGACACCCTGGCTTCATGCTCAGGTTATGAATGGATGTGACAAAAAAAATACGGTGAATTTTAAAAATTACAGGAAAAGACACACTGCCATGCATCCCTCTTAAATGACTCCCCCTTACTTCATACACACTTATTCCATCATTCTTGGCACTTTCTGAAGCAGTTCTGGAGTCCTTTTTCAAGAGTGCCTTTAGTTACACTGACAAAGCTGCCTTGATGTCCTGAATCGAATCAAAGCATTGTCCTTTTTTTTTTTTTTTTTTTTTTTTTTTTGTGGTGCCGGGGATCGAACTCAGGCCCTTGTGCTTACAAGGCAAGCACTCTAATCACTGAGCTAAATCCCCAGCCCCTCAAAGCATTGTCTTTGATGGTCATTTTTACTTTGGGGAAGAACCGGAAGTCACATGGTGCCACATCTGGTGAATAGGGTGGATGAGGATACACTGATATATTTTTATGAGGCTGTCTTTCCACTAGATAGCACTCAGCAGCAGCATTCACAGTTTAATTGCATCTCATAAAGATACTCATGAAAGTGGAGTTCCAGAACAGCTTCAGAATTGGCAAGAACAATGAGATAAGCATGTTCAAAACCAGGATGTGTTTTCTGAGGGGGATTCATAGCTATGTACCTTTCACTGTAATAATTTTTTGGGTTTTGTTTTTTGGGTTTTGAGACAGGGTCTTGCTGTGTAGTCCAGGCTGGTCTTGAACTCACTATGTAACCCAGGCTGGCCTCAAACCCATGTCGATCCTCCTGCCTCAGCCTCCCAAGTGCTGGGATTACAGGGATGCGCTATCACTCCCAGCTGTAGTAACTTTTACTTTAAGCACTCACTGTGATTTCTGATCATCCCTTGTGTGTCTCCTCCCTTCCAAACCCAATTCTCACCTATGGGAGCTCTCTACTTAGATGACTCACAGACATCTTGAACCAACAACACCAAAACTTATCCCAAGCTGCCAAATCAACTCTTCTTCCTGCTGAAAGGCACAGCCATCCACTACTAGTGACCTTTGCCAGTTACCAAGTCCTGTGGTTTCCACTCATCAATGACCCCATGAGCACTCTCCCTGCACGCCCACCAATGTGCCCTTGACACGTGGGTACCTGCTCCTGTGTGCTCAGCTCCAGGACACTCTTTCCTCACTCCCCCCACACAGACAGCACCCACACTGAGAAGGGGCTCAGAAGTAATCTCCAGCATTATTGCCTACTTTTTAGGGCAGCAGCACTGCTCTCAGAGCTTTCCACATATATACTGTTACAACGTTGATGTTACAACATTTCCGTTTTTTAGGTGAGGAAATTAAGGCAGAAGGAAGTCAGCTCATTTGCCCAAGATCATGGTGTTAAATGAGCCTGGATTCAAATCCAGGTGGCCTCCAGAGCCCACACATTAACCACTAAGCTCTATGGCTGCTAACAAAGATGATGAGTTTAAGTGAAGAGGCAACCCCATCAAATGCGAGAAAGACTGAAAAGTACCCATAGAATTCTGCAACCAAAACATCAACAGGGATGAAATTGAAAACCCCCCAACAGAATGAGAGAGGCAGAAACCACATCACAAACACCAAGGAGTGAGAAAACAGCACTTAATAGCTACTGCTTAAAAACGGCACATACCAGGCACCATGCCAGGTGCTTGCCATACATCATATATTTTAATCTTCTATACTGCTAGGCAGATATTTCTATCCCCCATTTTAAAGAAGAGGAAACAGAGTCAAAGAGATTAAGTAATAATGTGCGATATCACACTACAAACAAATGGCAGAGCTGGATTCTGACCTTATTCATCTGACCCCAAACACAATGATTAGCAAGCAGGATTCAAATCAAATGCCGAATTGAAAAGGCAAAAAAACAAACCAACTTCACATGTCATGAGTATATTAAGTGTATTTTACTCACTTACTTCAGTAAAAAGAACATGTTGAATTTTTTTGTTATCTTTTTATTTTTTATTTTTTTGGTGCTGGGTATCAAACTCAGAGCCTTGTGCTTGCAAGGTGAGCACTCTAACCACTGAGGTAAATCCCCAGTCCTGAATTTTTTTTTTTAAGTTTTAAATGTTTTAACTTATTTTTCATTAGGAGAATTCCTATCACCATTCTTCCATCACTTAGAGCATTAAGCAAGAAAACATCTTGTTTCTTCTTGTTTCTTAATCTGATACAATTCCTAGTGCAGAACTTTTATAATAATTCAAATTGTAAATGATCAAAAGAGAAACTACAACAGAAAACAAAGTTGAAACTTTGTTGCTAAATACGCAGTTTAGACAACATTAGTACTCTCATAAAGACAAAAAAGCACAACAGGGCCTGGCATAATTACGAGTCCGTAACCACTTATTTCCACAAGTCTGTAACCACTTATTTCCACAATTCATACTTCGGCTATATTTCCACTTACTATTAATGAATAATGTTCCAGTTTCAAAGTCATGACAAAACCACAGTACCTTCCAATATGCCCCTTTTCTTTTTAAAAAATAAATTCAACAGAGTCCCAAGACTAAAAATAATTCTTTGCCTTTTTGGGGTGTTTTTTTTGGGGGGGGGCCAGGGATCAAACTCGGGACCTTGTGCTTGCAAGGGCAAGCACTCTAACCACTGAGCTAAATCCCCAGCCCTTTTCGGTTTTTTAACTAGCTGACCATTTTAAAAAAAAAAAAAATTCAAGGCCCTGAGTTCGATTCCCAGAACCAAATACAAAAAAAAAAAAAAAAAAATTAAAAGCACGTATGCCAGGCTCAGTGGCACACACTTGCAATTCCAGCACTCGGGAGGGCGGAGGCAGGAGTACTGCCACAAGTTCAAAGCCAACCTGTACTACACAGTGAGTTCATGGCCAGCCTGAACTACACGACAAGATCCAGTGTTGGAGGAAAAAAAAAAAGCACTTATTAAAATTTAGTAATTTGACACAATGGAGTACTACACCACCATAAAAAAGGATAAACTAGAGTCATTTGTATGTAAATGGATGTTCCTTGAGAACATACTATTAAGTGAAATAAATCAGACACTTATTAGTACACATCGAATAGTCTCTCTGATATGAGAAACCGTAAGTGTAAATAAGGACAAAGGGGTAGAATAGATATTATGTTAAAAAAAAAAGGAGAGATAGTATTCAAAAGAGAGGAGAACTAGATATGGAAAAGGGGGATATAGAAGAAGGTTAAAAGAAAAGTAAGATGAAAGGGAAAAAAATGGAAAAGTGTAAATAAACTTGTTGCAAATAGGGAGGGGTGGGTGAATGGAAGGGAGGGGAGGGGAAGGGGGGAAAACCAAGATGTATCATGTACAGGTACAAAATAACCATGTTGATTATGATCACTATGTATACATGTACCAATACATGTTCTTGGTAAAAATAAAAAATTTTAAAAAAAAATAATAAAATAAAATAAAATTTAGTAATTTGAGACTTAACTAACAGATATTTAAGTCATGAGCAATGTCAAGATTAAATTAATGCTTAGGGTCAACATGAAATCTTACTGTAACATCAAAATTCAGTGTAAATACTGAGAAATGTTTTTAAAACAACACTTTTAATCCAGTAGCACCAAAACCAACTGCTACAGGACAGTGCTTCACAGACTATGTCATGAAGGCCCTGGAATTAAACTCAGATGTGTCATTATACACAAGTGCTACAGATCCCCCCAAATTTATTTGATTTCTACCAGGGGATGGTAATTTAAGGATTTCCACATATACTAAAATAAAACTTACATGAATATGCAATTTGCTAAAAATTACCTTTCCTTCATTTCTTTTATTTTTAATAGGAGTGTCAGAATAAAGGAAATGTTTAAAACCTTTTAACACGGTAATGAGATTCTGTGGCAGGTCAACACCGACAGAGACAACCCTAGATCTGCCATCCCTGCATTGTGTTACACTGTGTTCTCTGTTCGGACATTCCTTTTCAGATGCTTCTCTGTAAAGAAAGGAGATGGAGCACTGGATAGAGAGGGAAGAAGAGTCAGACAGAAGCATTAAACAATGAAGATGGTGCACTCCTGGTATGTTTACAGAAAGGCTAAGACTGAAGTCGGAGAGGTCCTGAGATTAATCATAATGTGCCAGAGCAATGACAAGGCATCTTGTTTGAATGGCTCCAAAGGTTCTTACAGCAACTCTAGGTAAAAGAAACAAACGTCTCTATGAAGTAGACTAGATGTCGTTAAAAACACCCAGGAGACAACTAAAGGGCTTTCTTTCCTTTATTATTTGCCCACAGACAGAGCTGCTGGGACCTGCAAACTAAACACATGCACTAAAACAACTCGCAGACACCAAATTTAATTTCCTGATTGTTAATGCTAGACATGAATGACAGTAGCATCATTTTCATTGACCTTAAATAAGCTAAGCACTGTTTTATGTCACTGGCTGCTTAATAAAAGAAGACAAACTCATCAGATGAAAAACAGTTCTTCAGAACCCAGAAATCAATCGACCAGAAGCCAGAGTGGGTAACAGATGTTTTTCTGTCTGTAACATTCAACCTGTAACCAGCTGCCACTGTCAGTACTTTAAGCACCCAGTCTAGGCGCTCTTTTACCAAACTGACCCTGGCTTTTTCGTTTCCCAGCTGAATCTAAATGGCCTAAATCCTCCTCATCTTTCTAGGTCCACCTTCAAGGCCCCTTCCTTTATGATTGTAACTGTAACAAAACCCTTCTTCGGATCCAAGCCGTAGCAAAAATCCTAACAGTTGACATATCCCTGTGGTAATTCAGTCCTGCCACATTTTATAGCCTATTACTCTAAGTTCCTCACAGGCAGAAACTATATTTGGACTTAGCTCTCTCTCTCCTTCACAGAGCAGCTGCAGCTAGAGCCCAAAAAGAGAATCAGCACTTGGTGACCTTAGTACCCAGACGCCACCCCTGATTCCAGTCCACCTGGATCGGACAACAGACATTCTTCCAGCACCTTTACTACAAAGTCAACACAACTTCTCACTCTTAGCGGAAATGCACTTGGAGTGGTGAAGAGAATGTTAGGGGCACAACAGGCCTTTTCTTTCCGGAATCCTTGGATGAAATGGAGAAGTAAGAGGTATTCTTCCCTGTTAAACACGGATGTTGCATTCATACATAGTCGGCATAAAGAAGCTGACCGTGATAAGTACTAAAGGAGCAAAGAATTTGTCAAGATTCAGCATCAGCCTTGGAAGTTTTTCTTCCCATATATCCTAGAGCTGCTCACCTTTGTGAGCAATTCAGGGGGAGCCACCACCCCCAGGCTCTAAAGAAACTCACCACTCATCACCCATTGAGGCTGTTATCTGTTAGTCGAGCTCTAAACTCACAGCCACCAGACTTTCTTCAACACAGGCCCTCTCAACAGATGGCTACCAGTGAAGGCGTTCAAATAATTCAAACCAGCCTAACAGGTCGGGGTCTCTTTCTAATAATGGTGCCCATGGAGGGAACCAAAACCACAAGCCTCTAGTTTAGCTTCAAGTCATCCTTCGGTTTATTTTTTAAGACATGCCTTAAGATAAAAACCCACTGCATCTCTAGATATTCACCAGTCTCGCCACATACAAGACCCCATCTATTTCCCGTTTTTGCACTTCGGTGAGTCTGCCCCTCCCACCTCCTTTCCGAGGTGTCTAATTTGCCAAAAGGGCTCGATATCGCAAGCACCCTCCAAGGCCAAAATGGAAAATGACAGAAATGCCCCCCGCGCCAGACTCGAATGATGCAGGCCTCGGCTTCCTACGTGGAAGTCCCGCCATTCGCCCTGGCCCCGGGTTGCGGGCGACAAACCCGGGGGCGGTGACCAGAGTGAGGCCGGCCGACCGAGGGCCCGCGGGGTCGGGGTGCGCCCCCAGGGGCGACGGGGAAACCGGCGGCCCGACCCCGACTCCGCCCCCGCCCCGGGCCCGGTTCGCCCCCTCCCCGGCTCAGCCCGCGCCCCGCGCCTCCGCTCACCCCGCCCGGCGGGCAGCGGCTCCCCGCGCCGGCCCGGCCGCCCCGCTGCTCCACAGACGCCCGCGGCCGCGCTGGGCTCACTCGCGGCGGCGCGCGGCGGGCCCGGGACCGCTCGGCACCATCCTCCCCGCGCGCCGGGGGCAGCGTCCGGCTCCGCAGGGGCCCACGCGAGGACCAGAGGCCGGCCCGGCTCCCACCGCCGCGGCGACACGGACTCCGCGCTGACTCCGGCAGCCGTGGTTTCCGGGTGAAGAAAAAAAAACCAAAAAACAAAAACGCCACCGCCAGCGCTGCCGTGACCTATGACACCTGGCGTCCGACGGCGGCGCGGCCGGGACAAGATTCCTCAGACGCGCGGGCGGAGACTTTGGCTGAACTACGTCAGGGCGTCTATGTACGGAATGCGTGATGGACGCTCGTGACACTGTGTGGAGTTCTTTGCCGGTGTGTACGTGTCTATGTGTGTGCCTGAGTGTGCATATGTGCAAGAGTACGCGTGGGGCATTGTGCGCCTGCGTGTTTGGTGTGTGACGGGCGTGCGAATGTAGTGTGTACACACACATGTACTGTACAGTCAGTCATATTGTAATTTGGCATTATCCACTACACTTAAAAAAGATACACAACTCTGGGAGGTTGAGGCAGGAGGATCACAAGTTCAAGACAAACCTAGTAACTTAGCAGGATCCTGTCTCCCAAAAAAAAATTTTTTGGTGCCGGGGATCAAACTCAGGGCCTTGTGCTTGCCAGGCAAGCATTTAACCACTGAGCTAAATCTCCAGCCCCCCCAAATTTTTATTTGCTCATTTTATTTTATTTTTTGGTTCTGGGGGTTGGTTTGTTTTGTTTTGCTGAGACAGGGTCTCGCAGGCTGGCCTTGAACTCACTATTGAGCCAGGGCTGGCCTCAAACTCATGATGATCTTCCTGCCTCAGCCTCCCAAATGCTATGATTACAGGTGTGCACCACCACACCTGTAAATTTTCTTTAAAGGGCTGGGGATGTGAAATACAGGTTTACCTTAATGTTGCTGCTATAGTGTAATTTGGGGGCTGGGGATTTAGCTCAGCAGTTAGAGTGCCTGCCTAGCAAGCACAAGGCCCTGAGTTCAATCCCCAGCACCAAAAAAAAAATTGTAATTTTTGCCTGTAATGAACTGTAGATTTGCTAGTGTTGGTTTTGGGGTCCTGTGGGTCTGCTTTAGCAACCAACCCTGTTAAACCCTATTTAACTGCCAGTATTAGATTGTTGGGGCCACAAGTGGGATTTATTGGCAGACTTCTACTTATTCTTAAAAAAAAAAATACAGCTAAGGCATAATTTAAAAAGAAAAAGGACAATTTAGAAAAGGGATGAAAATGAACAAGCTACCCTTGCTTGAAGGAGCCTGAGGTAGGGGGACTGCTTGAGCCCATGAGTTCAAGACCACCCTAAGCAACAGAGTGAGACCTCATCTCCAAAAGATAAAAGAATAATCTAAAAAGAATATTGAAGTCGAGTTGTAGTAATTTTATAAAAATGTTAGGTAGTACAAACATTTTAAAAGCACTCTGCCATGGTAAATGTAACCATTATGTAGGGCGAACATGCCAATAAAAATTTCTGAAGACTTAAAAATTTTAAAAAGTAGTTCCTCAGAAAGTTAAACATAGAGTTACCATTTGACACAGCAATGCCACTCTTAAGAGACCAAAGATGATCGAAAATGAAGTCCAAATGAAAATTTGCACATGAATGTTCCTAGCAGCATCAAAACAGTCAAAACATGGAAACTACTGAAATACTCATCAACTAATGAATGGAGAAACCAAATGTAGTAGATCCATTCAATGGACTATTATTCAGCCGAGAAAAAGAATGAAGCATTGATACACGATACAGCACAGATGAAAGCTGAAGACACTGTGCTCTCCTTTCTTGACCTCAGCAGCAAAGCCTTCCAGGGGTCTCTCTGGGACCAAGTGTGAAACACCAAACTCACTAGCAAGAAATAAGGCTGAACTGGGAGTGGTGGCACTCAGGAGGCTGAGGCAGGAGGATGGCAGCGAGTTTGAAGCAGTGCTGTTAATCAGTGTGTGTCGTGCTTTGACCAGGGCTCAGTGCATGGCAGAACTTTAGGCAAACTGCTCGAGCGAGCTTGAAGCCTAGCAGAATGAGCCCGCAAAGGGCAATAATTTATCATCAGATAGTGCTTTACAGTTTGTGGATCTGGAGAAACAATCTGAACAGGTTCTTCGGTTCATGATTTTCTACTTTCAGCATAAAATATGAATGTGTGAGTAAGATCTAGATCTGGAGGAGGAGGAAATGGGCCAGAGTCCTCCCCTCCAGTTAAGCCTGTGGCTGCCTAGAGCCCAGCAGCAAAGAACCAACACTGAATCGGGCTAAGGAAACCAAAAAGGAACAGACACAGGGGCACCGTGGCTGAAGGTGTGGAAAGAGACCAGTGAGGAGCAGGTGCAGAGGAGAAGCCACCCAATCCAGGGTGTACGACAGTTCTGGAAGCAGGCAATGGGCAGCTGTAAATTAAGAGAGGACAAGCCGCAGCCTCGCATGCTATTGTTACATGTAAAATCAGACTTCTTTATTCCTCTCATAGTTTTTGTTGCGATTTCTTTTGCAATTCTAGGGATGAACACAGGGCGTTACACAGAGCTGCATCTCTAGCCCTTTTTCAGTTTTTGGTTTTTTGTTGTTTTTTTTTTGAGACAGGGTCTTGCTAAATTATCCAGGCTAGTGTTGAACTTGAAACCTTCCTGCCTCAGCCTCCTAAAGTGCTGGGAGTATAGGTGTGTGCCACCGTAGTTTTAAGGCAGGCACACACCTGTATTCCCAGCTACTTGGGAGGCTATAGGATCATGTGGGGTTTTTTTGAGACAGGGTCTCACTATGCAGTTCAAACTACCCCTGAACTCACTATGTAGCCCAGGCTGACTTTGAACTTGCAATCCTCCTGCCTCAGCTTCCCAAGTGCTGGGATTACAGGTGTGCACCACTATACCTAGCACAAGGTTTCTTTTGAGGGTGATGAAAAGGTTAAAAAATTAGACTGTAATGATAGTTACACAACTCTGTCAATGCACTTAAATCCATGTAATGTGCAGCTGAGTTGGATGAATTATATGCTATGCATGTTACAGCAAAACAAAACTTTTTTTGAAGTTAAAGCTTTACAAAACAAAGAAAAATCAAAACAAATGGGGTAAATTTTAGGCTCTAATCACATGGAAATCTTTAGGCAGTTAGTTTTTATTTAATCTTTCGGAGACAGGGTCTCATCATGTAGTCCAGGCTGGCCTTGAATTCACTATGTAATCCAGGTTGGCCTCCAACTCACAGTGATCCTCCTGCCTCAGCCTCCTGAGTGCTGGGATCACAGGCATGTGCCACCACGCCTGGCTGCGGGGGATGGGGGTTGCTGGGGATCGAACTCAGGGCCTTGCGCTTGCTAGTGCTCTACCACTTAAGCTAAACCCCCGACCCCTCTCACTGGCTTTTTACTGGGGAGGCTGTAGTTGTTCCCTGGAGTTTGATTCGGCAGCAGAAACTTACACCAGACACCTTGGCTGCACGCAGCTCATTGTTCTTTTAAAGAAGGCAGGTTCCAGGCCTCCAAGGTTCCGAGCTCTGACGCCACACGGCCGTGAGTTCCAAGCCTCGGCTCCCCGCAGCTGCCTCTGCCTGTGAGGGAACACGTGGCAGCCGGGCGTACGATAACTCCGCCACAGGGATCCATTTCCCTTTAACTTTATACTAAGTGGATGTACGGCAGCTCCCCTCCTTCCTCTCTTTCCTATTGTGGGGAACCTTCACAGAGCTACATCCCCAACCCTTTTAAAATTTTTTATTTTGAGATGGATCTTGCTATGTCACTAAATTGTCCAGCTTGGGCTCAAATCTCCGATCCTCCTGTCTCAGCCTCCCACAGTGCTGGGATTACAGGCGTATGCCACCATGCCTGGCTAAGAAATACTTTATTTTTGGCTGGGGATTTAGCTCAGTGATTAGAGTGCTTAGCACAAAGCCCTGAGTTAAAGCCCTGAGTTCGATCCCTGGCACCAAAAAAAAAAAAAAAAGTACTTTATTTTTATAAAGCCGATATTAGTTTTCGATGGCTGCTATTGGCTTTAAACACCGTGCAAAATGGGGTGCAGTGGACTAAATCAAGGGCCGCCTCCCTCTCTGGAGCTTCGAGGGGAGGCCCCGGAGTGGCCACCTGTCCCCGCCCCCGCAGTTCCCCGGCTCACAGCTCTGTGCCCATTTCCACAGCCAGCAAGGTCGGGCAAGCTCTCTGCAGCGCTCCCATCCGGGGTTTCCTCTTCTGCCTCCCTCTGGGCTGTAAGGACCCGCCTGAGTTCCGGAACCAGGACGCACTCCCAGCCAGGCTCTGCCTCACCCTCCACCGGCAGCAACCCGCGGGCCAGACCCCTGCCAACCACAGCTCCCGACTGCACAGCCCTAACCTCGTCCTCCCCGCCGTGTTGCCTACCTGGGATCATGCAGCACATCACTGTGTGAGCCCGGATCGTTTCTTTCACTGGACCAATTGCCGTGGAAATTCACCTACGTCGTTTTGAGTGTTTCTGTGGATGGCCGAATTCTACTCCTTGTACAGATGGGCTACAGTTTGCTCAGCCACTCCCTCTCCAGGGATACAGAATATTTCTACTCGGGGGCTGTTCAAAACAGAGGTGCTCCTAGCAAGCCCAAGGCCCTGAATTCGATCCCTGGCACTAACGATCCCTCAATAATTTTAGAAGCTAAAAATGATTTCCACAGCTGCTGTTCTCATGTCTTAAAGCCTTATTAAAATATAACTCACCATAAAACTCACTCTCTTAAAGCATACAACTCAGCATGGTCACAAAAATGTGAAATCATTGTCACTGATTCCAGAATGTTCCATCTCCTCCCCAAGAAATCCTGCACCATTGATAGCAACACCTCCTGCGGCTCTCCCAGCTCCTAGCAACCACTGATCTGCTTTTTGTCTCTATGGTGGACATTTCTTTTTCCAGTGGTAGAGATCAAACCCAGAGCCTTTGTGCTGAGTTTAATCCCAGCCCTGTGCCTCCCACTCTTTTTAAATTTGGAGACAGGATCTCACCAAGTTGCTAAGTGGCCTGGGCTGGGCTCCAACTTTTGATCCTCCTGCCTCAGCTTCCAACAGTGCTGGGATTATAGGTGTGGGCCACCATGCCTGGCTTGTGCGGCCTTTTATCACAATGCTCAGTCCCTTCCCCACCCAGCTACAGGAGGGTTGGGACTTTCAGGCCCCCCCAGGACCCCACCAAATGAGCCGTAGTGCTGCCTGCCTGCCCAGGGTAAGACTCATCAGTGTCATCCCATCAGACTTCACTCACAAAACACTAAAGGATAAAGTCAAGGCTTTGAAGAGGTCAAGTGCAGAGCATTCCAGTCCAAGCACAGGGAGCTGGGCCCAGGCCCCACACGTTTGTTGCATGGCTGTTTTCATATGCATTTTGTGAAGCTCTTAGTTTAGATGATCTGTATTTGTTCTCATCACAAATGAATTTTGCCCTGTATTTGCTAGCTAGTTAGTAACAAGCACAGGAAGGTTGTTCCATAGCTACTTTTATGGCTATTTTACCATCTCACGGAACACTGTTTCAGTGACATGAATAGTAGTCTCACTATCAGTTCTCTTGGGTTTTCTACACAGAAAAATCATTTAGAAATAATGGTTGCCACTTACTTGTTGTAGGTCATTCTATCGTGGCAGCCACCTCTTGAATCAGGTTCTTTTGCTATCCCCAATTCACAGTAGAGGTATCTGGAACTTGAGAGATTTGTCCATGGGAAAAAAGCTAATGGTGAGAGACAGGGTCACAATTCAAAACCAGATCCAGGCCTTTTCGCTCCCACACAAACACCCTCCTCACCCAGCTATCATCTCAGTCTCCATGAGATGAACTCCTTTCTCCCTTTACTTTTGCATTTGGAGACCTTGAGTGCCTTGGACAGAACTTCCGAACAACATAACTATGGTGACAGCAAACATCCTTGTCCCCACTGATAAAGTCTCTCATGTTCCACTTTTAAGTAAGATAAAGACGGCTACAGCTTAAAAGGCAAAGACATGTACTCCTCTGTCAAAGAACCACCCCCCCAAATCAATCTGTTTGGAAGAGAGACAGATCATGAAATTTTATTGATAAGGCTTCCTTCCCACAGGTGTATTCCAACCACATTTACAGTATATAAAATATCACACTTCCTGGTTGAGAAACAGAAACTGACCATTGCATTGATGGTGATTTAGGAGAAATACAAGCCTCCTACCTGAGGCAAGTGCATAACTGAAGAATCTGATCAACATGAGATCTACAAAAGCTCAATTCAACGACCCAGTGTAAAGTTCCGTAAGAAGCCCAGAGGTCAGCTTTTGTTGAGAGGCTGATACGTATTTTCTTCTTTTTTTTTTGAGATAGGGTCTTGCTACATCATCCAGGGCGGTCTTGAACTTGCACTGTAGCCCAGGCTGGCCGTGAACTCGCGATCCTCCAGCCTCAGCCTCCCAAGTTCCGGGCTTACAAGTATGTGCCACCACACCCAGCTGATATGCGTACTTTATTAGACAAACATAATGTACAACTAAAAGCACTGTATTTTCAGAAGAATTAAGACTATGTATACCTGGATTAGCACCTAAAGTACATAGAAAACAGAAAGAAAGAAGGGAAAGCTACTGAGATCATCTGGGGATAGGTTATTCCAAGAAAACATTCTCACTGGTACCAGACAGGAACTCAGCCCCTTCCACGCGAGCTTGGCAATGGCTGGCTCTGCCGCTTCCAGTCTGAAATGCTTTATAGCGGAACTGTCATGCGTGAGAGACTTTACATGTAAACTTAGATAAAGGATGTCATGTTTTATATTCACCCTAGTTTTCTTTCACAATTATTCCAATACACATTTGTGGTGTACTGTTAGGGACACTCTGGGAAAGCACTGCTGGCAGACGTGACACTGTTCAAGAAGGGTGCCCTGGGGCTCCCCCATAGTTCACAGACGTCACTGAATGGGCGTAGTTAGGCTATGAAAAGCTTCACTGGGTGAGGGAAGGCTGCATACCTTGTGAGGCTGCCTGAACGTGACCTTTGCTCACTGTATTGACCACAGGAGGATAACGCCCTGGCTCACGAGAGAGACCAGTGGTCCTTAAGCAGGATGACTGTGCTCCCAGGAGACATTGGGCAATGTGTGGTGACAACTTTTCACAACCCTGGGGGGCTGCGGCATCCAGTGGGGATGGAGGGTAGCAACACCACTCAGCACACTGCAATGCACAGGGTTTACACAATGTGCAGGAAGCCACAGCGGACTGCAGAGGCTCCAGGCACCCCACATTCATGGCTGAGGGCCCCTCCTTTCGTTCCATGACCATCCCAGACCAGAGCCCACTCCTAAAATGTGCGGCACACGATGGTGCCATTGCCTCTGACTGCTGGCGCTCCGAGCCCGGGCTGAACCCCCGTATGGACACCTTCAGACTCAGCTGAGTGGGCAACCCAATAAAAAGATGCTAAAGGCAAACATCCAGTATACTTCACTGTAAACTAAAAACACTGACACATGAAATGCCATGCACAGCAGACGCCATTCTTTTTTCCTTTCACATATTTACAATTTTACATATTTACTTGTCAATATATCTTCTATCTTTACAGTTACAAAATTATTTCAAAATGTGGGACAGTGGCCACACTGGATTCCCTTCAACATACACTTTGCGGCACTGATTTGTTTTCTCCTTTGAAAGGCAATTATTTACCCCAAACTAAACCACAGTGAATACCTCAGAGGAAAACCATGGAGGAAAAAAAGATTTAAACAGAATTTTCACATAAGCCTAAATGACTCTGTTTCAATAATTCAAATAAATAGTATTTTATTATTTACTAAGCTTCCCCTGCCAGGAAAAAGAAAACAAAACAAACTAAACAAGCCCCACCAACTGTACCTTAAGACGCTCTGACATTTGTAAGCAATGAATTATGTTCTAGGCCCAATCAAAGGACATGGTAAGGCCGACCTACAAGTCAGGCTCAAATAAATACTCTCCCTGAAGTGCCATCATCCTGCATAAACCTGAGGTTGCAATGGTGGCGGAAGTTTATCGTTCTCCACGTTTTCAGAGTCAATAGCTGCTAATGGCTGGGCTGCGGGTTTAATTTCAAGTGGATATTTTTCAACAATGTCTTGCACCTCTTTTGCAATTCCATCTGTCCAATCTATGAGATCTTTCTCAAGTTTCTTTGCTTCAGTCATGAGCCTTTCCTGACGTTCGTTCAACTGAGACAGGAGATCCAAGTTCTTGTACATCTGCTTCACGCCAAAGCAGGCATCGGGAGCCCAGCTCTCAGCTTCCTGCTTCCGGGGCGAGGTCTGGCCAGACATGTGGCGGTCAAAATCCTCCTGACTCAGATTCAGAGACTGGGCATCCAATTTCTCAATGAAAGCCACAGCGCAGCACTGCAAAGGGAAAAGAAGGTTTTCAAGCAGGTGTGAAAACCTACAAATATTCAAATTTTTTTTTTTTAACTCTTTTTTCAGTACTGCAGATTGAAACCAGGGCTTTTGCACCAAGCCATGGATAAGCGCCAGCAACTCTGACTACAGACTGCTGCACACACACCCAGACCAACAGACACCTGCTGCCCACACGTGACACGGACGACATCACCACACAAGGAGCACATGCCACGTCACACTGACAATGACTTTCAAAAGGAAAGTCTGTCAGTGAAACAGGGAACACCAGGCAGCTCTCCGACTTTCCCGAGAGCCTCATTCCCGGTAACCCAGGCTTTTCCTCCTGGGCAGAGCCTGTCTCCTGCAGGCATCTTCCGTGGACCCTGCACACTGCTCCCCCAGAGCCTGCCCACCTGCTCACGGTGTGTGGACACACGCAGCCCTGGCCACCGGGGAGAGGCAGATCTAACACAGTTCTGTCACTCCCAACACAACAGGGACCACGCACAATTCCCTGGGGCAGGATGGCGGCTTTCAGCTTTGAGTGAAATTATGTCTAAGCCACAGCAGACACAGGAGCTCAGTGTGGGCCCAAGGCTGTGGGTCCTCACCACCCAGGCGACGGGCAGAACTGTGTTGCATGGACACACATCGGACAGGACACCTCAGGGGAAGCGGAGGCACAAAGAACTGAAACTGTGGAAGCCAAGGGCCAAAAGGAATTCCAGAGCAAAGGGAGAGTCAGGAGTGCTAAGCAAAGTCAGTCTTCTAGAAAAGGAGCAAAGTGCAAGATTTGACTGATTTACAGCTCAGACCTCAGCCAAGAGGAGGACTCTCCTGTAGTCTAGGACACCGGAGTGACGCCCTCGGCAAGAGATACAGCACCTCTTTTCCAAAAGCCACAGCCCCTGGCCAAGTGCTGGGAGGTAGAGAGTCTGTGTGGCCTGGTCACATGCACTCTGTGACACAAAGCAAGCATCTCTGGCCATGCTGGCTTCTCCCTCAGGAGCACCAAGCTGCCCCAGGCCAGGAGTGGCCCATCACAACTCTAAAACAAATCACCGGTGCAGTGGCACACATCTGTAATCTCAGCACTCAGGAGTCTGAGGCAGGAGGATCATCTTGAGTTCGAGGCCAGCCTGAACCACATAGCGAGACCTTGTTTCAAAAAATCAAAAGTCAATCACTCCCTCCAGGTTCCTCTTCGTAAGCCCTGACTCCAACCCTACCAGATTGGTGAAGTAGTAGCCGTCCTCCCCGGTCATCAGCCGGCTTGGGTTACAGAAGCGTGTGATGTACTGGATGTTGGACTGCAGGCGAGGTGGGTTGCCCTTCAACACAATGTAGATGAGTGTGGGTAAGAAGTCGTCAGCGGATGCCGGCTCATTCTTGGTGATCTTGATGGCGTTGAAGATGTGCTTGCTGCACCTGGTGATGCAGGCCAGCTTGTCTCGGGGCACGCGCTTCGAGTCCATCTCAATGATGTCTGTGAGGTGGACGAGAGGGTGTCGCCAGGAGCAATGATCAAGGAAGGAAGCAACAAGGTAAGTATTTCCATCTACTAAGGTGACGGCAACGTCCTCACCATCCCCCACCACAGCAGGTAACTAGGTCTCTGAAAAGCTTGGGCCCTAAAACAGTAAATACATAGTCTCCTCACAGAACACTTAACCATGAGCAAGGCATCACACAGCATGCTCTGCAAGCATATTTCCCTTAATCGTAAACATGTGCAATGAAGATTCTTACTACCCATTTCATGGATGAGGAAGTAGAGGTTGAGAGAGGCGAAGTGACGCCACAATCATACAGACAGCGGATGACAGCAGTGAGAATCTGAAACCACATTTGATCCTAAACACAAACTTCGAGTCACAAAGGGGACCGCCCATGAGCTTGGTGGCAAGGGAAGAAGTGGCCCTGTCCTGTTCCTCTAACATAGTTTAGAAAGTCTCAGTGTGTACACTGCATACAGTGTTCTTGCTCCTATGTGGGAGCTAAGAAAGCCCATGACTAGAGGAAGGAAAGGGATAAAGGGCGGCTGGGTGTCAAGTAGCAAGACACAGATGGAGGAAGAAGTCCTGGTGTTCTGCAGCCCACTGGGGACAGCTGCCTTTCGCACTAAGGGATTGTACACTGTATATCGCATTAGAGTCTAGGAGAGGAGGGGAAAGGCTCAACTGTAAGGGGATGGCAGGGAGAAGGACATGCTCATCACCCTGCTTTCTCCCTGCTCTCTCCCTGCGAGCTGTATGCACAAATAAAGAGCAATGTGGCTACTACACGAAACATCTTTGTACTGGATATCAGAATGCAGCACACTTGCATCTGCAGTGGCCAATCCTCACGGCATGGAAATCTCACCCACAGGATGTATATGACACGTGTCACCTACTTGCCAGCAGAAGGATAATGTAAGGGTATAACTATTACCCCAAAAGAGCATTTTAGTTCTCTCAGAAGACAATCACTCATTGCCCTGGCCTATCACTAAATCCACCCAGGGAAGGACACAACCTGTCAAAAGCCCAGGGGATGTGGATGAGCAATGGTGTCAGCTGCCAGTGTCACACAGGCTGGGGGGAGCCCATGAGTGTGTACGTGTGCTCGCCAGTGGGGAAGGCCAGGCGACCAACAGGTACCCCTGGCAGGCATGAGCATCTGGGGCTCAGGCCGGATGCTGGTGTGCACTCAGGGCTCTGCCCTGAGCTCCACATTAGGGGGAGCCACCTGGGGCCCTCAAGGGCCACAGTTGAGGGAACAAATAAGCGCTGGAGACAGACGCACTGCCAGGGCAGGCAGCGGCCTCGCATGACTGACTCAGGCTTTTACTCACCCTACTACTGTAGGAATGACAGGACTTTCAGCCACTGTTTAGTTCCTTTCATCTTTTAATTCTGGCTTCTAATTCCTGTTATTATGCTTCAATGTATTTTCCCTTTTTCTGCTTAAATAGAATTTATTACAAAAAAGAACTGGATGAGTGGGAAGCTTTTTTCTGCCATTTTTACTACTTTAGTTTATCTTCTGTAGTTTTCTGCCTTGTATTGTTGATTTTTAGCTTTGGGCACGCTGGGCGGCACTGTGCCACAGAGCTCCTTCCACTCCCAGGCCCTACTTAAACCTGAGCCATCTTTTCACTAATCCTTCTCTGCAGGGCCGAAGAGGGAATCCCTTCGTATAAGGACCTGTGTGGCCACCGCTCCCTCAGGGCAGGGCTGTGGTGTCAAAGGAAGAGAGGGCGGGAAGAGGAGACTAAAGGAAGAAAGCACCCCAAGCACTTCTCCTGCACCCTTCAGCCTGCAGAGGCCCCTCTGTCAAGTGTCCTCTAGCCTGAGAGAAGGTGCTTTGATTTCTTCTGGACTCACTGTCCAGTGCGCGGTTCCAGGATTCACACTGGCCTCTATTTCGAGCGGTCAGGGAGGAAAGGAAAACAGGAAACTCACTGCTGTAGTAGCTGTGCTCTGAGTAACCACTGCCCTCCCTAATCTACTCGCTGTTAGTTTTCCCCAGGGGTGGCAGTAATCGCCCTAAGTCTCCAGGCCAAGGCTTTCACTTGTAATCAGGAGGCAAGACAGGCAGTGCGCCACCTCAGTACCCACTAGATGCCAGCAGTACCTTCCTGGTGTCACATTCAACAGCATCTCCAGGTAGGGCCTAGGGCTTCACTCATGGGTGGAGCAAGCACAGCTGTGTTAGGCCCTGATCTCCAGCTGCTCCCAAATGTCAC
The DNA here is from genome assembly GCA_004026905.1 of Hystrix cristata. Classification (NCBI taxonomy): domain Eukaryota; kingdom Metazoa; phylum Chordata; class Mammalia; order Rodentia; family Hystricidae; genus Hystrix; species Hystrix cristata. Next base: position 76,667 of record PVJO010002799.1, on the reverse strand, counting down.
CTGGGGGCAGCCAGGCCCCAGCTGAGAAGCCATCATGGTGGAGCTAAATGTGAGGGAAAATTTCACCACTGACTATAGGCCTTGACACCTACCTTGTGCCCAAACTCTGGGAGCCAAGAGAAGCTGATGATAGGATTCTCTGATTCCTTGTTACCTTCTTTTTCTTTCTGTTTGGTAGTCTGGGAACTGAACCCAGGGCTTTGACTCAGCTATTTTCCCAGCTTTTTACTAATATTTTGAGACAGGGTCTTGTTAAATTGACCAGGCTGGGCTCAAACCTGCAATCCTCTTGCCTCACCCTCCTGGAGTGACAGGTGTGTCCCATTATGCCCTCGCTCAAAAATACATATTTTTAAATTTATGGTTTTAGACTTTCTTTCCTCTAGGCACCAGAGAAAAATATATAGGGGTGAACTGGCCACTTCTCTCTGCGGCCTGAGGGACCACACCCTGTAGGAATCTGTTTCTGCTGCAGGTGATCTGCTTTAATCGCTGTGGCCGCCGGCTCCAGCATACTCTGTCAGTTTAACTGTCTCAAAGTCTTCATTCACTGTGGGCTCCCACAGTGGAGACGGCCATTCTGGAAGCACCAAATGCCAATATTGGAGCTGAGGGAAACAGCCTTCCTCTCCTCCCATGCACCGCTTCTCTCAGGAGCCATCAACTGAAGTGGAGGCCTTGCTGAGCGTGTCTGAAAACGAGACTGACGGCGCCGATTCACGGTGCATGGGAAGACTCGGAGACCTGGAATTAACACCTCCACACCGAGGACTGCTGTCACAGGACAGTGTCCTCTCCGATCACTTCTGTACCTAGGCAAATGACTTCAGCTTAGAAAGAAAGTGACCATGTGAATTTCAGTCTTCACAGAAACAGAACCTGTCTATACTTGGCCTGACAGACATGGGGACTAAAGTGAAAAAGAAAGATGAAGAAGCTTGCAAAATTTCATTGCTGAATTTCTACTGTCAAAAGACTTTTTGAACCTCTAAGTCAAATGACTTGAGAACAAACTTTCGGCTTTCAAAATACATCAACAAACTCCTGATGTAATGAAACCCACTTTTCTCCTTACATTTTAAAGTAAACAGTGGTTTGGCACTTGTCATTTCTGGTTTCACAAGACTTGTCCTGGGACTGTCAGGAAGAGGTCTTCAACATAAACTCCTGAGGGATACTCTAAACATGACCGCTGGGTCTTGAACTTTCTACTAGGTAGGGGCGGTGGTGCACACACGCACAAGCACAAGGTCACTATCCAGGCTTTTGGAAGGGCCTCCCCTTCCATCTCTTACAAAGGCCCCTGGGCAAAAGGGAGGGATGGGGAAGGGTCTTGCTCTAAAGGACTCAGTTCCCGGGGCCTGTGGTAGCCCTGCAGAAAAGCTTGGAGCAATAAAGATGACAGGGGCTTCGGGATTTAGCTCAGTGGTAGAGCACTTGCCTAGCAAGTGCAAGGCCCTGAGTTTGTTCCCCAGCACCAAAAAAAGAGATGACAGGAGTTACCTAGGCCAATCAGACACTCTATCTTCAGAATTTCTACAGGAAATTATAGATAAATATTTACTTTATAACAGAAGTTGGAGTGTGAGGACATTCAAAGAAAAGCAGAACCTGGCAAAGTGGAAAAATTACACCGAGAATGGAAGGCCTGGGGGAAAGACCTCGCGGCAGCTAACCCCATCCTCCAGGAGTCCTGGAGCCATGTTCTGTGAGAGCCCGCCTCCTTTCCAGTGCTGATACTACAGTAAGTCCCTGACTTATCAACATTCAATTTGCAGACTTTCACAGGTGTACTGTACACAACCCACTTCATCAGCTTATGAGGAACTCCGACTTACAAACAATTCTTCCAGAACAGAACTCATTCGTAAGTCTGGGACTTACTCTCATCTGGACCCGACAGGACCCTCATTTCTTTCTGCAGCTTGGTGAACCCCTGGTCCTGACAATCCCACGTGCCTTCTTCACAGCCTGCCTCCAAGCTGCTAACGCTAGCTGGCCTGAGTTCCTTCCCAGCCAATTTCATTTGTGATGGCTAAATGAGCCAGTCTTTCCAATTCCTCTCCCTAGTTAAGGGGAAGGGGCCAAGGGTGAACATCCTCGGTGTTAGGCATTGTTAAACTTCTGTGTTGAACTGTTGCTGGCTTTTCCATGAAACAGAAACAGAAATCTTACTAAGGGCCTAGACTGGTCCAGAATGGCAAAGCCACATCAGTTTGGGCCACTTTGTTTACTTCTTGATTAAACTAAAAAATGAATTGAAAGCACAGCTCCACCTCTGATTGACAACCAATCACAGGCACTGTGTTTAGTGGCACTCTGGTTTGGGAATTACTGGCCTTGATAGTTCCCATCCTCTGTCTCAAGATATTTTGTATATATATGACAGAATCTCCAGAAATTCACTTTAGCTGTATTTGACTTTAGTCCAGTTCACTGCTCAAAAGAGACCCTAATCACTAAAAATGAAGGTGAGGAGGGATTTACCTGCTATTCTGAGTGCATCCCATCCATAAAACTGATAATCCCATGCAAATCACTTCTACTACACTCCCAGGTACACTGGGCCATCTGCACTGTGGAAATACTTTTATGACCTTCTACTCACTGAAGAAGCACGAACTAATATTATTACAAAAAGTTACCCTCACAAGGAAAACATCCAAGTACAAAAGCTCTCAGTTTCACTGACCTGTGATTGCTTTCACCACCATGTCAGAAACTTCTGGAATTTCTTCGTTAACAGGGACACAAAGCATCTGAGGTGTGACCCAGTGCAGCGCCCTGCAGAAAGAGAGAGAGACAGTAAGAGGAGCTCTACGAATGGACTGTGACCTTTCATCTTGTCACTTCATTCAGCTGAGGGAAGACAGAGGGCCACAAGCAGGCAATCCTAGCCCCCCTCCCCACAAGTCTTGTATGTATCAGGATAAAGTAACTAGATTCCTAAAACAAGAGCACTCTTCTGTATATACCGCAAGAATAGAGGACAGTTTCACTGGCTGAAACAGAAGCCAGGTGTTGTGGCACACACCTGTCACCCACCACTCTGGGAGACTGAGGCAGGACTGCATGCTCAAGTCCTGCCTGAGCAACTTAAGTGATTTAGTGAGATCCTATCTCCAAATAAAAAATACAAAAAACCAAAACCAGAAGACTTTGCTCCTAAGACCAAGAAGCACTCCATATGAAGAATCTGCTGTTCCCCGTTCTCACTGTCTACCACTAACGCCCTCCTGAGAGCTGTGTGAGAGGCCTGCAAGCACATGTCCCCTCAGCTTCAATCACAGCACACTTCCTGGTCACACCTAACTTCACTGCCATGACCCTTGCTTGGCTATGGTCTCCCCTGCACCTCGCCCAGCACCCATCCAGTTATTTCTGGCCCGAGCCCTCGGCTCCACCACTCACTCCTCACGACCCGTGTGCCATCTCCCAGGACAGATGGACTGATGACCAGACCCTGGTCCAAGACCTCATCTGGATTCCCAGACCCCCATTCTTCACACATACTTCATCATGGCCAAGCCTTGGACCTGTGCCCACATGCAGGTGGCTGGTCCTAGGTGTGCTAGTATCACTGGAACACAAAGTGCTGGGGCTCACTCTGTGGGTCTCAGAAGGCTGAGTGCTGATGAGAGCTGAGACTGGAGGAACGGTTGATAATGCACATTCCTCCCTGTGGTCGGAAGGAGGGAATAGGATGCCCACTCCCCTGACATGGCACCCACAGCTTCCTGCCCAACAGGACAGCACAAGGAAACAAGAAAACAAGTCCTCGCGTTCCTTGGCAATTTTGGAGATTTGAAACAATCTCAAACATTAAACACAGTTCTTATCTAAAGCTGCGTAGGGTCAGATGGGTAAGCAAAATTATCCAGGCCTTTTATTCCTAACAGCATAAAGGGCTTGTATGTTAAGCACGGCAGGCAGCTCAGCTGTTTGTTTCTGAAGGTCTGAAACTCAAGGTCCTTATTTTTCCACCCTGTGTTCTTCCACAAGTAGGTAGTAAATACACGACAAAGCAAAACAATGACCTGATCCTCTTTTGAATGGCAAGATCTTTCTTCTCATCATCAGTAGTTTCTGGACAGAACACATATTTATAGAGACGAGTCATGATGTACTTTTCAATCTGATCCATTATCTTCTCAACTTTTTCTGGAGGCACTAAAATACACAAATGGATATAAAAGCTTAAGAGAAGGATGGACATTTTAAATTAAAAGCATGTCTTCTTCACTGTACTCTCGACATAGCACAAATCTAATTTACTAGTAAGTTTACTAATTCACTAGAAATATAAAAGTGATCAAAATATATGGCCAATGTTACATTAAAATACTTATTATAGTAAAAGACATATTGTCATTAATCCCCCTTAAAATACTCCTCCTTGCTTCCTACACAAGAATTAAAAGGTAAGTGTGTTCAAAGTGAAGAGTATTTGGAGAGAGATTAATGGCAATGTGTCTTTTACTGTAATAAATTTAAAAAATTGAAACATTCACCATATATTTTGTTCATACCTCATATATTAAACACACTCAGAAAAGAAAGTATGTCACATTTTAAAACACCCTTAGAAAATTACCTCAGCCTCTGCAACCAACTTTTCTAGAATCTCCACTCTACTGGGCCTTGGAAGCAGCGCTGGCAGAACTCCCAGGCGCGTGTGTGCCAAAGGGAGGACCTCGGCACGGGCCTCCCTACCATTGCTGAGTAAAGCACTTGGAATCCAAGACCATGAACGCTGGCAAGACAGCCCCTTTCGTTTTTCTTAGGTTTACTGTAGAACCACAGAGATCTCTCTGAGGTACACACATGTCACAATGTGTCAAATACACCCATATCCCAAGTACATCCGTGAAGTCAAATTCCAGAAGAATCTCTTAAACTCTAAAGCTTAAGCAGTGATTCTCCTTTTTATTTTTCCTACCCCAACCCTCCTGAGGATGACATCATTGTGAATAATGACTCACCACAGTGCTGATTCTAAGATGGGGGCTTGTTTAGAAAAGCTTCCCAAATGGTTTTAATCCATCTCACCTTTACCCACGATGGCAGCATCAACTATTCCTCAATAAGCTATCCACTGCTTTGGTGATGACCGTGATGGGATTCAAAGGCCCTGACAAGCCTAAGCCCGGCTCCCGGAACAGCAGCAGAGTGGCTTGCAGGGCAGTGTGTGAAACCCACTGGACCACCAGGAGAAGAGCAGAAGGGCCAAGAGCTGAGTGGGTGCTGGCAGCTCCCGGTGATCCCGCAGTGGCTGCTGGCAAAGCATTACCTTTCCCGCGTGTCTGCATCCTCTCAGCTACACTCTGGTAAAAGTCCTGAGTACACTCCGACTGCTCCTCGATGCTTAGCTCCTGAAACAGACAGACAAGGAGACCATTTCATAGCTGCAGACAGTCGTGGGCAGAGCACTGTTTTAGGAAGCTCCAAGATCCACTTCTGTCCTGGTGCTAACCCTTAGAAGTACTTACAAATTATATTAACTCTACCTATTCCTATTACTTGTGACCTTTTCATTTGTGCCATGTATACATATTCTTATATATAATGCATATTTTAATAATTTGCCTAATTTATCTGCACATCCATTTAGCTAGTCTAGTCATTTTTGTTGGCTTTTAAAAATTCCCTTGTGGGGCTGGAGATTTAGCTCAGTGATTAGAGTGTTTGCCTTGTAAGCACAAGGGCCTGAGTACGATCCTCGGTACCACCAAAAAAAAAAAAAAAATTCCCTTGTATTAACCAATATATTTAACCATCCTCTGCCACCATATTTTGGGCTCCTTTTTCACTTTCTCACTTCTATGTAGAGTAGGTACAATCTTGTGAAGACTGCTTTCTTCTGGGCTATTTCTTCTGTCATTAGCCATGTGTATCTGCTCATTTCTCCATGGCTCCTACGACACTGGGCTTTACAATTTTTCCTTGGTTTTACAGGCTTTATACTTGGAATTTATGTATTTATTCCCCACCTTCTTCCACAAAATAGAGCCTACATAAAAAAGCACCCTCTTTGCCTCCTGCCTGCAGTATAGCTGCTCTCTCGACCACTGATCTTTCTCACTTTCAACCCATTTAGGGACCAGACTGACTGACCATGGTGATCAGGGTCCAGTCACTGTGCCATCACCTCCTTGGCTCTCAGCCTGGACAGCCCCTCTTTCTTCCCACATGCCCTGAGAAGCCCCCTTTACTTCCCCTGCCTCTGTAGCATTGCTCAACCATTCTCTGTCCAGACTGCCTTTCTGCCCCACCATCCCCTGCCAGCTGTCCAAGAAGGCCCATGCTGATGCCTTTAAGACTCAGTTCTGCTTTGCATCCTCTAAGAAGCTGTCCCTCATTTGCTTCATCATGCACTGACAGCATTCTGCCTGCAGGCATCACCATATCTCAACTGGTCACCTATAAATGTGATATTTGGTTGAATCAGAACTGATTCCTCAGCTGGAAAAGCTGAGGCACCACCCTTAGTAAGTTTATAAATATTTTAACAGTAAGTTCTTCATATTCGCAGTTTCCTACTTTTTGCCTTTCATTTTACCTGAGTTCTATTTTTCTCTGCATAAATTTTTGAAGTTCATACCATTAAAACTTATCCTTGGTTATCAAAAATAATTCTTCAACAGATCACTTTATCTACTCTCCACAGTTGAAATAAATATCCTAAACTATCTTCAGAGTTTTGTCATGTTTCATCTGTTAATCTGTGTTATGGCTTGTAACTAGATGTCCCCACAAAGCCTCAAGTGGTCACTGGTGGGGCTCTTTCAGAGGTGGCGGAATCTAGAGTGTGTGATGCTGAGATTAAGGATGTGTGATTACAAAATCAATCCAATGATTGGTTTGGCACCACCCTAATCTCGGCAGCCTGGATAAGATATAAGAGGCAGAAAGCAGCTATTTAGGGCCCTTGCTTGCCTTGCTGCTTTCTGCCTGTCTGCCACGCCACCCTGCCTTGGATTCAGTTGATTATGGACTGAAACCTCTACAAACTGTGAGCTGCAAACTGTAAACTCTTCATCCTTTAACCTTGCATGTCAGGTATTTTGTCTCAGCAACGAGAAAAGAAACTAAGACAGAATTCGGTACCAGAGAAGCAGAGTTGTTGCTGTGACTACTTGACCATGTGGTTTTAGGAGCCTTTGAAGCTGGCTTGTGGGAAGGGGAAGGGTTAGGAAAGGTTAGGAAAATGTCACCTGAGAGAAAAGCCCTGGAATGTCCATATTTGATGGGAGATTATGGTCAGAGCTCAGAAGACCAGAATGCTGATACAAAAGTTGCCAGTACAGACCAGGCTCGGGAGGTTTCTGCTGGGATGGACCGCGTTGGCTGTTGGACTCCAGACCATGTGTATTATAGCTTGGCAGAAAGGTTGTCTGCACTTTGCTCTTGTCCAGAGAGTTTGCCTGAGACTGAGATCAAGGGTGGTGGACTAATTAATCTTGCAGAAGAAATTCAAGGCAGTCTAATGTTGAGGCATTAGACTATTAAACTATTAGACTAGGCATGACTATTGTTGGGGGCTTTAGCCAGATTTATGTTGAGAAGCAAGAGCAAAGAGTGTAGCAGAATGATTGAATATGTTGTGAGTCTGGCCAGAAAGGAAGCTCCAGTATAGTTGTGGCCTGCAAAGATGGAACACAGGAGAAACTGGTTGCTGAAAAGATTAGCAAGAAAAAGCCAAGTATTTCAGCAGAAGACAACAGAAAAGGTGGCTTGAGGGTATCACAAGAAACAGGAGGACTCCAGTCTTTGCAGCCTCAGAGCTGGGAAGGTGAAAGACTTTGCTTTGAGAAGAAAGCCCCAGGGCACCATGTTCCAGAATGGCGGCAGCTTAGGTAAGGTGTTCCTCAGGATTTGGTTCATAGGCACTCAATCCCTACAGCCAAGAGAAGGAAGCCTGGCTACTGCTCCAGCTGGCACCAGACTGTGGCGTCATCTATGTGGTGCTGCTTTTAGGTACACACAGAATGCAGGAGTTGTGGGATAAAGAAAGCTTCCACTCAGATTTCAGAAGGCCTGGGAGGCCAGGCAGTGTGCCCCAGAGAGGGCAGCATGTGAAGCTGTGTGAATGTGAAGGTGCACTGGAGACCCCAGAAGTTTTGAGAAGCCAGGAACGTGGTGGATCATCTGAGGAAAACTGCAAGGAGGGAGTAGAGCCAGCCTAAGACAGAAGCCATGGGAGCTACTACCACTGGAAGTGTTGTAGGGGTGGAGCCACCCAAACCCTCTGGAGTTCCTATCTTGCCACAGATTGCCTCAGATGCTGCACATGGAACTACAGGACTTAATGTTTGCCCTGCTGGATTTCGGACTTGCTTTGGTCCCATTCCTTTGTCCCTATTTGTACCTTTTTGAAAGGAAATGTTTATCTTATGCCATTCTGTGTTGGAAGTGTTTAACTTTCTTTCCATTTGTACGCAGGCTTGCAGCTAAAAGTTTGCATTAAATCTCAGAGACTCTGGACTTGAACTTTTTTTTTTTTTTGGTGCCGGGGATCAAACTCGGGGCCTTGAGCTTGCTAGGCAAGCACTTAAACCACTGAGCTAAATCTCCAACCCCTGGACTTTTCAACAATGCTGAAACTGTTAGGACTTTGGCAACTCTTAGAGATGGACTAAAATGTCTTCTGCATAAAGGGATGTGCAAGAGTCTTTTGGGGGTCAAGGGCAGAATGTTATGGCTTGTATCTAGATGTCCCCCCAAAGCCTCATGTACTCACAGGCGCAGTTTTTTGGAGCTGGCTGATTCTAGGGTGTGTGATACTGGGATTAAAGGTGTGTGGCACTAAATCACTCAACTGACTGGGTTAGTGTAGTTCTGGGTTAGTGTAGTGTGGCTAGGTTAGTGTAGTGTGGCTGAATGGATTTACTGAAAACAGAAGCCCCATCCAGAATGTGGGTGGCACCACCCCAAAATTGTGTAGTCAGGATGAAATAAAAGGAAGAAGGCAGGCTCCCTGCTGCTGCTTGCTGATCACTGCCTTCTTCTTGCCATGCCATAGAAAGTTTCTCCTGTGTGACGCCCCTCTGCCATGCAGACCTCTCTTGGACCCAGCTGACTATGGACTGAAACATCTACAAACTGTAGCTAAAATAAACTTTTTTCTTCAACTTGTGGGTGCTGGGTATTTTGTTTCAGCACCGAGAAAAGTAACTAAGTCCCTCAAATTCTTTGTACTGCTCATTTCTGCTGCCTTTAACAATGTTTAAAGGAAAACAGAGCTTTAATCCTCTTAAATAAAATTTAAACACTAACGTTTAAAATATATCACTGTGGGGGCTACGGATTTAGTTCAGTGGTTAGAGTGCTTCCCTTGCAAGCACTAAAGCCCTGAGTTCGATTCCCAGCACCAAAAAAAAAAAATAAATAAATTAAATAAAATAAATCATGCAAGCAGTCCTCATTTTTTTTTTTTTTTTTTGGTGCTGGGGATTGAACTTAGGGCCTTGTGCTTGCAAGGCAAGCACTCTAACCGCTGAGCTAAATCCCCATCCCAGTCCTCATATTTTGAGAAAGTCCACCTCACTAGGTCATTAGTTGAATATAGATTTAAACATTTAGATGCCTAAAACAGGGCCAGTATTTTTAAAAAATTCAATTACTAGCAAAATAAAAGTGGCAAGAATTGTTATGATGCAGCTGTTTCATATTTTCAAGAAAAAAAGCCAGAAGTCCATCATTTTTAGTAGCTAGGTAGTGACTAATTATAAATTAGTATATTTTCTTTATAAAGGTTATCATAAAATATTTAAAACAAAAAATTCTAACTATTACCTGTCCTCTTGAATGAAGTATGTAGTAGGCTAAGTATTCTAGCAACTTCAATGCTACTGTGAACTGCAGGAGATACAGTGTAGACAGGAAGATACACAAGTAGCAGAATGGCACAATTCCCAAAGACCTTTTGTTTAAAATCTTTGCTGTCATTAGCCCTTGAACAGATACAGCACTACATCACACTCTAGAGGCCCCTTGTCTCCTATCCACTCTCTTCTCAAAGGGTGTGACACTGCCAGTCATGGAGCACTGAAAACCAGTGAGCAACTCCTGAATTAGGGTTCATTAAAGCAAGTGTGCAAAGGTCTTAACCCAGCAAGGCTTGTGGAAGGTTCGAAGGACTAAAGATGAGAAAAGATGAGCCAGCTGCCCATGATCTCCTATGACAAACAAGAAGACCAAACAAAACAAAGCTCTGTAGGAGGTAGAAAGCTTCCTTCCCGCTCCCTGCAAAGGGCAGCAGCGGCAAAGGGCCTGCTAACCGGCATCATTCATGGCACAGCCTTGTGCCCCAGCAGCCAGCGCAGCACAGCCTCCCACTGGAGAGTAGAGCCTGGCACAGACAGGGCTCCGCCTGAGCACTGTCACAAAAGAGGTGAGGACCTGAGAGGCGGCACCAAAGCTCGTGGCTACACCACTCCAGCCCTAGGCATTGGGCCACCGAGCTTCCCTAAGTGTTCTGCAGAATCCCTTATCCATCCCTGTCCTTTTTGTGATTTGCTTTTCATTACTTTTATTTATTCATTACTTTCAATATGGTTATCAAGTCAATCTTTCATGTACATTTTTAAAATGACTTTAGACTTCCCCAGCTCTGAGTTTCTCCTGTTGCTCTTGATGCTTTCTCATCTTTGCTGCTTTTAATTTTTTCCCTTTAAATTTTTAATTAGCATATAATACTTGTACATATGTATGGGGTATAGTGATGTATTAGCATGTCTATCACCTCAAAGATCATTTCTCTGTATTGGGAAACTTTCTGCTAGTTCTCTTGAAATCCACAATTAAGCATTTGCTAGAATATTACAGGGTGGCCCTCCTATCCAGCTGCACCCCGGTACCCACGCCCTTCTCTCCCACCTGCCTCGCCCACACCTCCCCCACCCAGCCTCTGCAAACCACTGTTCTATATTCTGCTTCTGTGAAGTTGACTTTTTTAGCTTTTGCATGTAAATGAGAACACACTGGTTCTAATTTTATTTTATTTTATTTTATTTTTTGGAGCCGGGGATCGAACTCAGGGCCTTGTACTTGCCAGGCAAGCACTCTAACCACTGAGCTAAATCCCCAACCCCTGCTTTCAATTTTAAAAGTAGATCCTATATTACTTTTTTCCTGATTTTCTCAAAAGCTTATTTGTTGATTAAGATTTCTTCTAATAGTGATTGATTAAATAGAGCAAACTACTCCTTATAAATGTACCATTGAGAACAGTAAAGTCATTCTAAGGTATTTACCTTATGCATTTATTTTGGGAAAGAAAAAGTGACTGAAGATATAATCACATCTTAAACTACGAGTTTTTATTCTTCATTCAACTATGAAAAAACATATTATGAGCATTAACACCAAGGAAAATTTTAAGTTTATCTAATATAATTAATACTGGATTTTAAAAGATTGACTGGCCAGGAAAAAAACAATTAAAGAGCAAAAGGCCTTAGGTTTTCCTTGACTGCTTCCTTAGTAAGGAAAAAGAGCTCATTCAAATGTCTGCTAATAAAAGAATATTGTTTTAAAAACTGAATCGAGAAGCTGAGAAATTTTTTAAAGGCTTTCATGCAATAGCCAACAGATTAAAAGACTGTATTTTGAGAAAACAGAAGGTCATCCTTTTAAAGAGAAGCCAGGCTACACTTTAAGAATACAGGAAAACAAAGGATTTTTTTTTTTTTAATGTTTATTCAGGGCAGGATCTAAACAGCTGAGGCAGCAAAAAAGTTCCTCCAAAGGTTTTAGTTACTTTAAGTGCAGTCAAATTTTTTTGTTTGTTTTGGTTTTGATGTTGCCCATGCTGATCTTGAATTTATGGGCTCAAGTGATCCTCTTGTCTCAGCCTCCCAAGGGCAGGGACTATAGGCATGTTTCACAACCTCTGGCTTAACAGTGTACACTGAAATGTTTTTATATAAACAAATGCACAGAAAAAAATTCTTCACCAAACCATGGTCCTCATAAGATCAGATAATACAATTTTCTAGTTATGATGGGAAAGATTAACATCCAGCTGGGGTTATGTAATGTTTTAAAACTACCTTTAGCACATAAGGCTTTGTCTAAATGACAAACGAAATCTATACATATTTCATTTCACAGGTAACCACATATTCCCTGAATCCATGTCCCTTTTTGACCTATATGAATGAAGTTTGGTTCTTACAGTGAGATTCTTAAATTCAAGTTTTTCTGTAAAGATAAGAAGTTCAAAAACACTTAACTTTGTAAAGTCTATTTAGTCTCTTGCACAACTCCCTCCCTCCCTTAATAAACTTTAAATTGATAGGGTGGCCTTTAAGAGAAAAGCAGCTGATGACAACTTATGTTCAACATAAATGGATTTTGCTGTTTCATTTGCAATAGAAATATCTCATTATACAAGATATAAAGTACAATAAGATAATACATATATTAAGTAGCTAATAATATTAGTTATATTAAACATGGAAAAAGAGCAAAATAAACAAAGCTTGGGAAAGTACTAACAATAATATCTGTTGAATTTGAAAGTAAAGCAGTATAATGTAGTACCACAGTAAGTATGAATACGTGTGTGCTGAAATTTTAGCCAAAGGCATACCCTTTGGGGATAATTTTTTTTTTTAATCTAAATGCAGATAAAGTGTTTCCTGACAAAGATGACTAAAAAAGTTTGTTTCTTTTTAAACATAGCTCTGAAAATATTTAATTTTTTAGACTTGGCCCATAGGGAGAAAGGTTGCTCAACACTGGCCTGCACCAGTATGAAGGAAACAGGAATGATGTGAGAACAGATGTAGATGAGTGTGTTCACTGCTCTGGACCTCTGAGATCTGGGAAGAAAATCACTGTGGGACACAAGAACCATCAGTTTACAGCAGGTTGGTATAAACAGGTTACAGTTAATGTTCATACTGAGCAGGCCCTCACAGTAAGATCTAGAAGGGTTAGTTGGTGAGCAGAACACTACGTTAAGGTTTTTTTCTTTTGAACAGTTTCGGTGAACTGAATACACACAGCACCTTAAACTGTATTTCACCACCTCACAGGAACTGTCCCAAGTTGTACTCAATCAATTCTCCCAAGAAATGTATATAATTAGTGACTTAAAGTGACTTAGATAAGTAATTCACGTGTAAAATGTATTGTTTATTTATTTGAAGGATAATAAGTTGCAGCCAGAGGCCAGAAGGGCTTCCTGAGGGACATTCAGCTAAAAATCATCTATTCAGTACCAGGTATGTGCCAGGCACTGTGCTAGTGCTGAAGACACCTGAGACACAGGCATGGGATTTAGCCCATTAACCGTGAAATGGGAAATGAGCTGCACAGTAGCTCTTCAAACAGGAAGAGTCCAAGGCCATACCTAGGTCTCTGAGAGCAGCAAGTGAGGCCCTGACAACAGGTATGGAGGTATCTACACCAGTTATGTCTTTAGTACTGATTAAAAAGCCAATTAAATTCTTACAGACCGAGGGCCCATTATGCTTCTGAACAAAAAAAAAGCAAATCCAGTATTACATAGTATATATGCCATATGTACTATAGTATAAACATTAATGTAGTTTAGATATCCCAGGAACATTTCATGAGGGCTCAAGAATAAAGTACACAGCTTATGATAAAAAATGAAAGTTGTATTTTTCTAGAAACATAACTTTGGGCCTTAAGAGAAACATCTAAACACACTACCAGGACCTGTGGTGAGTAATATTTATAAAGTCACAGTAATATAAATGTTCTTTGCCTTGGTTTTTAACTTTTAAAATCAGTATACAGAAGAAAACACTGAAGTCTCAGTCATATAGAATATAAAGTAAATGTATTCAATTATAATACTAAAATGTAAAGGCACAGCTATGAGAATATGAAAGGCAGAGGCAGAAAGAAAAGATGAAGGGGAGGGCAAGAGCACTAAAATCAAACTACAAGGTCAGAAGATAGTGATGAAACTTGCTGGAACAAGAAATGCGTGTTTAAATATATTGTTTACGGTTACAAGAATAAATAATAGAGGAAATAAAAACATTGCACATGCCTGACATCCCAGCACCTAAGGCTGAAGGAAGTGGATCTCAAGGCTTGGACTACAGAGTGAGACCCTCAAAACCACAAAAAACAAAAACAAAATAAAAATAGTACATCACACGAACTCTGAATTCTCCCACATTAAGAAGGCCTATTACGGCTTCTAACACCCACAAACAAATCACTGACTAAACCATGCGTTTAGTTTAGCTTGAACTAAATGTCACTATTTGCTCACAGATACCGGAAGGAAAAAGAGGCTGCTCCCTTACAGTGTCACTATTTTCCGAAAGAGCAAGAAAGCTGTCCTCCTTCACAAACTGAATTTGCTATTTAAACAGTATCTTGAGAAAAGTCCACTGTCCATTAGCCTAGTGGTATCTGCCACAGCTAGGAGACAGCTAAGCAGTTTACCATCCTGCTGTTTTCCTCAGTCCTTTTCCTTTCCCTGTTGGGCTTCTTTACTTCATTGCAGAGAAGCTTAGAGCGAATTCTGAGTCTAGTGGCTGTACCATATTAAAACAGAATTGATGCCTATTCACAAAAGGAATTCCTTTGCAGGCAGCCTTCTTAGGAATTACTGTAGCAGAAGCCTGGGCTAGATATTCTGGGTTAAAGACACAGGTATGGAGTCATGGTTCCAGTACTGACACTGGCCGGAGTCCAGCTGGGTAACCCTGGACAGGTCTCTTAGTCTCTGGCTCTCAGTCTCCTCATCTATAAAATAAAGGGACTGACACCATATAGTTGCTAACGTCCTTTTCAATATCTAAATTCCATCTTTCTTTCTCTAACCAAACAAGGAGAGAAAAATTTAAAATCCTAATTTGAAAACCAAAACAAGTAACAACAAAAATCCCTCAAAAGCATTGCTACTGGCCTAAAAGCTGTTCCACCATGTTAAAAGGTCTATGATGGCAGTTTAGACTAGTTAGAGGCAACAAATTAGGAGGGCCTGTCACTAAAGTACATAATTCAAGAGGTTTCAAAGTCAGATTTTCCACAGAAAGATGACCTAAACCCCGTTGAATTGCAGTGGAAAAATACGAGCCTGGGAGTCAGGTTTTAACATGGTTCAGAAGCTTTTCTCAAGTAAATAATATCTCTGAGTCTGGACTTTCACAGGTGTAAACTGACAGGGTTGTTACATTATTTCTAAGACCTTTCCTAAACCGGAAACTCTAAGTGGTTATTCTCAACCTACCCTTTTGTAATGCATTCCTTCCAAAAACATCTTGGTCTGTTTATAGATTTCTTGGCCTGTCTTGTGGAAGGTCTTGAGAAATTCTATGAACTCCTTAGACACTCTATCCGTTTCAATGCTGGTCTGCCGGTTAATGGAAGGACTGGGAGCTTTTGCTTCCTGAATTTCTGCTGGGAAAATTAAACATAGTAAGTTTCATAACAGAGAAGATCTATGCATGGAATCACTAAGCATTTAATTTAAGATTATTTAAATTATGTTTTATCAAAGTCAAACTGAAATTTAAATCATTTTATGTTTAAATGTTTGGACAGCTTTCCTTAAAGTAAGCAAAATCTATTTTATGAGTAGGAAGTACAAGTAGGTAAAACTTCATGACCTAACAGATATTCAAATAAAAGTTGCTGTATTAGTATTTTCTTAGCCAAAATACATCATGCTTTGATCTATATACAGATTTACTCATTAATACTGAAATGGCACACTACCTTAAACAACTTTCTCAAAGACTGCTTGAGTTCATAAAGCCAGTCAAACACTAAAATAACCATCACTAGAAGCACCAAAATGTTAGATGACATGTAAAATGCTGGACAATGTTCCAAATCCCATCGTACCTGCCAACAGGGAAAAGGGCAATTTGTCTATGTGGAGACACAATTATTTACCCACCATTCAGTCTGGAAGTCCCACTGCTCACTGTGAAAGAATGCATCCAAAGTAGCATAATGAACATGACAGAGCATACATGAAACAGGTGAAGGAAGCAAAAAGCACGCTGTCCAAGCAGCTGGGCCCACAATTCTTTCCCCTCTTCAAGTAAATACTACACTGAAAGGAAGAAGGGGCCTCTACAGAACAAGGTCAGTGCGTAGTCCCGGTGCCTTCAGAAGTACGGGCTATCACTTGGGCGCCTGATCTTGAACTACGCTCCTAACTCAGTACTTATAACGAATTGAAGGACTTCATATCCACAGTTTCCTTTTATAGACCAAAAAAAAGACAATTAAAGAGAAAAAGTATCTTTGAGAGATATTAAAATCTATCTATATATGTTTTCGTAGCATAATTTCTTGTCTTATTTTTTGAACTTATGATTTAAACTCCTGATTTTACTCCAGAGATACATTTTAACAATGAAGCTGCAACGAAATATTAAGATAATAAAAACAGTATTTCTATTAGAGTGGTGCATTTAAATGGGACAAACACACGTTAATTATCTAAAAGAATATACTACTAGCCATGGCAAACTCGAGGCTTCCTTTCACTTAGTATGACATCACTGGCTATAAACTCACATGGGATGTACTTGCTTGAGTTAGGTTCAAATTAAAGCAAAGGCACCTCTCTTCTCCTTATACTGTACGGTACTATGACTATTAAGTAATTAGTACAACAAAATCATATTTTGTACTTTTCTCTGAATGTAGTATTTGGCTATCTCAAAATTTTTTTATTTGTTTATGTTTTAAATTATCAAATTCCTCTTGACTAGAATTCAAAACATAGAAACACTATGTATGTATGGCAAAAATGTATGTCAAAAGTCAGACAAACTGGAAAAAAATGTTTGCAAACAGTATCAGAGACAGCTATCCTCCCTAAGGACTCCTATAAAGAAAGAGAAAATACATCCAACAGTGCAACAGAAAAATGGGTGAAAACTACAAAGAGTACAGAGAAAGGAAACATGGATGGATCTTAACGTAGGAAAGATGCACAACCCTACTCATAACGAAGATGCATACTAAAACTACTATACGATGCCGTTTTAGACAACTTTGTTTTTTGTACTGGTAGAGATGGAACCCAGGGCTTCACACATGTTAGATAAGTACTCTACCATTGATCTACACGCCAGTTAAAAGCTAATTGAAAAACTGACACACAAAAATCTGAGTCTGATCTTGAGAACACAGGAAAATAGACATTCTCACCTTATGGCAGATGCAATGTAAAATGATACAACTTCAAAGGAAGGCAATTTGGTAATAATGATAAAAATTAAAAACAGGGCTGGGGATTTAGCTCAGTGGTTAGAGTGCTTGCCTTGCAAGCACAAGGCCCTGAGTTCAATCCCCAGCACCAAAAATATAAATAAATAAATAAAAATTGTCTAAAAATAAATATATCCTATGACCCAATATTTTCTATTTCTCAAAAATTTTCTACTGATATAATTCCACATGTACAAAATGAAGTATGTTCAAGGCTACTAATTTTAGCACTAGTTGTAATAGCAAAAACTGGGAACAAACGATCACATAGGGACCAAACAAATTATTATTTAATCCATGAAATGGAATACTCAGCTGCTTCAAAATTAAAAAAAAATAAGTACGTGTTGGGGCCAGGGCTGTAGCTCAAGGGTGGAGTGCTTGCCTAGCATGTGCAAGGCCCTGGGTTCAACCACGAGCATGACGTCTATGGCCATACCACCCTGAACGCACCCAATCTCGTCAACCACAAGCACAAGCAAAAGAAAAAAGAAAGTGTGCTTTTTGTAAGCTGATACAGAAGGAGCTCTTTAATACATTACTTTAGAAAACAGCGCGGTATGTGTGGGTGCTATCTTTTAGGTAAAATAGGAGGACTGAGATGAGAATATATGTAATGGTCAATGAGAACAAACGTACAGAAAGATAACATAAGAAATTACTACCTGAGTGTGGGGAAGCACAGTGGTAGTGCTTAGGAATTACACAGGTAAAGGACAAAGAATCCTGAGTTTGAGCCTCAGCACAGCAAACAGAACAAACCACAAAACTTGTTTTGCAAACTGATTCCAACTTTTGATTATATACCTTTTATATCCTGGCCATTTATATGTATGACCTATTTAAGCACATAAATAAATCAGGTAAAATCTGACTGAAGACAAAAATAACAGCACATTTTCTGAATTGTTTTTTATCAAACTGGAAAACCAAAGACTCTGTTGACATTTGTGTGATTAGAGAAAAGTCTTTAATACTTAAGAGTTTAAAGCTTCATTCAACCTGATAATTCTTTCCATGATGGAATACCAGGGATTGAGTTTACCCTCTATCTTAACAACTACAAAGTCAGACAAAATGGATCAAATAATGGCTTTTGGATTTTGGGAAAAAGGCAAATAGCAGATTAGCCCCTGTGAAAGGGCAGCAAACATGGCAAGTCTTGTTGAGTATCCTATTTCACCGCCTATATTACCTGCTGTAGCAGAGAAAAGCAATTCAAACAGAGTCCAGCCAACTTGCTGAGTTGAGAGAGTGCATTTAGAGTTCAGGGAAGCCTGATGTGGCTGGAAAGTGCACAGCAAAATACCAGAGAGAATGGGGCTGCAGAGAAAAAGCTCCAGACATGCAGAGGAGTCCCTGTAGCCTTTAGCCAGAAGCTGTACATGCATGTGAAAAACTAAGTTTAGGGAATAACTACTCAAGACTAGGTAAAGCCATATATGCACAACAATCCCAAGTGCTCTCACAATATTTGAAATGGTTCATTTTTCCACCAGGCAAAGGGGAAAGACTTTCTAATATAAGACACTGAGCTGGGAATGGTGGTGTACATCCATTACCCCAGTACTTTTTTAAAAGGATGAGGCAGCAAGATTGCAAGTTCAAGGGCAGCCTGGACTACATGAAGAAAGCCTATCTTATGGAAAAAAAAAAAAAAAAGACATTGAATAAGTTTTCAGAATATTGTATTGGGTCATGTTAGCCCTAGACCAAGGGCACTTTAGAACCCATTCTAACAAAGCTTAAAAGGTATCAAATTGGAGGTTAGGATGTAGCTTAGTGGTAGAGTGCTTGCCCAGCATGCACAAGACCCTGTGTTCCATTCCCAGCATCATAAAAACAAACAAAATGATTCCAAGTAACTTAACTGTATCCTAAGACGAAGCCCAAAATACTTAAAGAAATAAAATCCAGCATCCACAAACCACAGAATTCAAAATGTCTAGCATCTAGTCAAAAATCACTAGGCATGCAAATAAGTAGAAAAATACAACCTTATAAACAGATTAAAAAATAACAGACCTAGAAATATCATAGATGATTCAGTTAATGGACAAAAATGTTAAAATAGCAATTATAAATGCACTCTACTAAGGTAACATGGGAACATGATCAGAGAAATAGGAGATACAAAAAGCAAATCAAACTTCTAGAAGTAAAAACTACAATATCTGAAATGAAAAATACACTAGATAGGATTAACAGCACATGAGACAATGCAAAATAAAAAAAGAATTTAGCTCAGTAGTAGAGTACCTGCTGAGCAAGCACAAGGCCCTGAGTTCAATCCAAAGCAGCCTCCCCGACCCCCCCCAACAAAAACAAAAAAACAAAAAAAAAAAAGAGGAAACTTGAAGATATAGTGAAAGTAACTATCCAAAATACAGCATGTAGAGGAAAAAAAAGACTATAACAAACTGAACCAAGCATCAGTGGTCTGTGGACAATATAAACCATTTCACTTTGGTATAACTGTAGTCTTTGAAGGGGAGAGGGAGAAGAAATAATGAAGAAACAATGGCTGAACATTTTCCAAAAATTGATGAAAGGTATAAATCTACAGATACAAGAAGTTGAACAAACTCTAAGCACAAAACACATGAAGTTTTTCTTTCAGAAATGAAGGCAAAATATAGATTTCTTCAAAGTTGTGAGAATTGTACAAATCCCCTACGATGAATGTTATCACTATGTACATCTAAAATGTACCATTAAAATAAAATTAAAAAAAAAAAAAGTTGTGAGAACTCACCAGCAGATCAGCATTGTGAGCAAGTTAAAGGGAGTCCTCCGGGCAAGGAAAATGATACCACATGTAAATATGTGTCCTCAGAGGAAAGGTGGGCCAAGAGCAATGGCAAATGATGAGGACAAATACAAAAGGCTTTCTTATTTAAAATTTTTATTTGACAGATAATTAATTGCTTAAAGCTAAAATAATGGACTGTGGGATTTATATCATATACAGAACTAAAATATAAGATGACAACAACACAAAGTGTGGGTGGAAAACATCTCAGAATTCTGTTATAAGACTGTTATGTGTAAATGGCACATTATTTTTTTACACATTTTTATTAAAATTTATCCAAAATTACACAAACTTACAGCCCATTACAAAAGCTTACAGGCCACAATACATTCTGCCTTTTGCTTAGGACAGCGACCAACGTAAACCACCACATAAATGAAGCATTAAAGTCACAACTACATAAAGTTACTGCAGTACCTTGTGTACGTGTCATTGTTTTAAATTGGGGTTATGAGGTTCTTATTTTTAAGATATCATTATTCCTCTGGCTTCCCATTCCCCTCCCCCTTTGCCCTCTTCTTGTTCCCTTGAACCCTGTGCCTATTAGCTTATATATAACACTTTGCCTTTTTGTACCCTTTTCTTTTGTTTGTATTTTGCTTCACTCAAATAAGGGAAACCATATATTAAAGCTTGCAAGTCTGGTTTTTTTCACTCAACATTATATTTTCCAGGTCCATCCGTTTTCCTATAAATGACTCTAGTTTGTCATTCTTTATAGCTGAATAGTATTCCATTACGTATAGATACCACATTTTGTTTATGCAGTTATCTATTGATGGGTATACAGGTTGCTTCCAGAATTTAGCTATTACAAATTGTGCTCCTATAAACATTGTGGTGCAAGTATCTCTGTAGTATGATGTCTTTAGCTCTTTGGGGAAGATACCTAGTAGGGGAATGGCTGGGTTGTATAGGATTTCTATTTTTAGGCTTTTGAGAAATTCCATACTGATTTCCATAAAGACTGTATTAGTTTGCATTCCTACCAACAGTGTAGGAGGGTTCCCTTTTCACCACAGCCGCGCCAGCATTTGTTATTGTTTGACTTCATAATGATTGCCATTCTTTCTCCGGAAAGGTTAGAGTTGTTTTAATTTGCATTTCTCTAATAGCCATAGATGTTGAACATTTTTCATATATTTGTTGGCCATTTGTATTTCTTACACTGCAGGGCTGGGGATTTAGCTCAGTGGTTTGAGTGCTTGCTTAACAAGCACAAGGCCCTGAGTTCGATCCTCAGCACCAAAAAGAAAAAACTCTATTTCTTCCACTGTGAAGTATCTGTTCATTTCTCTGGTCCATTTCTCGAGCAGGTCATTGATTTTAGGTAGTTTAATTTTTCTTAGTTCTTTGTATATTCTAGATATTAGTCTTCTGTCTGAGGAGTAGCTAGCAAAGATTTTTTTCCATTCTGTGGGTTTTCCCTTCACCCTACTAATTGACTGTTTTGCTGTACAGAAACTCTTTAATCTAATGTAGTCCCATTTGTTGACTCTTGTTCTTATTTCTTGTACAGTTGAGGTTCTGTTTAGGAAGTCCTTTCCTACTCCTCAAGTGTCTTCAAGTGTTTTACATGTTTTGTCTTCCAGAAGGTTAAATGTTTCTGTCTTTGACCCATTTTGATTTTAATTTAGTACATGGTGAGAGATATGGGTCCAGTTTCATTCTTCTACAAACCGACAACCAGTTTTCCCAACACCATTTGTTAAATAGGCCATCTTTCCTCCAATGTATGTTTTTGGATCCTTTGTCAAAGATCATATATTTGAATATGTCTGTAGAAGTTTCTGTGTCCTCGATTCTGTTCCATTGGTCTACGTGTCTATCTTTGTTCCAGTAACATGAATGGCACATTATTTGAAGGCAGATCAGTTAAAGATGTATTTTGTAAACCTCAGAATAACAAAAATTTTAAAAAGGGATACATCTGAAAAACCAACTGTGGAGATAAAGATGTGTTCATAAAAAATAATCAAAAAGAAGGCATTGTTTGGTGTGGTAGTGCTTGCCTACAACCCCAACACTCTGGAAAGGTGAAGGAGAACTGCAAGTTCAAGGCCAGCCTAGGCAATTTAAAAACTTAGTAAGACACTGTCTCAAAATTTTTTGAACAAAATTTTTTTTTCTTTTAAAGGGCTGGGGATATAGCTAAGTGCAAAGGCCCTGGGTTCCCCATTACCAAAGAGAAAAATAAAAGGAGATTTTGATACTCCTCTCTTAGAAATTGATAAAACAGAAGATTTTAAAAATCAGTGAGAAGAGAATATTTGAACAATGCTATCGGCCAGTCTGACTGAACTGAAGTTTACAGTATAGCCAACAAAAACAAATGCACACTCCATATGACAAAATGATAGTAATAATTCATATATAGGAAATGTATACTATGTGCTAAGTACTTTTACAATATTATTTTTTCCAGTCCTCACAAGCCCATCAGGTAATACTTTCACCAAGTTCAGAAACTTGAGTGATATTACAGTTATTTAAGGGGCAAAGGCTAGAATTTGAACCCAGGTCTACGTTCAGTCACTCCAAAATCAAAGCTGTCCTACGCAACAATTGTCTCCACCTGTCGCAAAGAAGACTGCAGCTCTTCAGAGGACACCAAGCCCTTGCCAGCTGCCCAAGGGTAGAACACCCTGACTCCTCCCTTTATTATTTTGCATGTGCACACTCCCCTTCCACAAGTACTTTTCCAAAGACACATACTTTTAATATTTTTAACCACTTATGAGTTTACCCCGAGCATCACTTGTGCAATGTGTTTGTTTACATACTATCTTGAAAGTTGCTTGGGCAGGTGTCAATTCAACCAGTCAATTCTTGTATTTAATTGATAAAATTGTTATTTTTATATTTACTGTTGTCTTATAAAAATTGAAAAAACATGCAAGTTTTGGTCATCCTGCATTTAAATAATTGGAATGGTAAGTGGTTAAAAAAAAACTCTTAAAATGTAAATAAAGATTATTATATTAGCTAGCTATAAGTTAGTATAAATTACTAAAATTGATAGTTGGTTGTTTCTCTCCAACCTTCCTAAAAATCAACCCCTATTAAGAGAACAGATATTGGGCTTACAGGTAGAAAGTGACAGAAACACAATTCTGGTATTTGGCGCTCAGAAAAGGGGTGGGGTCATTTTGAACAGTCAATAGGCATTTGCATGTAAAATGAAGGAAGTGAAAAAGGAAGATGGAAAAGAACCACCTCATGTAAATTACAGTTACAGTTTTGGCTAGCCCCCAAATGGCAACTGCTTGCTCTTCAATTTAAAATCATTTTGTGTTTTTAACACAGAAACAAAGCATGTATTTCAAGTATATCTAGTCAACAATGATTGCCAAGCCTTCCATTCCCCAATCTAGACAGTTTAGAATCTCCCAGCAGAACATATGTCTTGAATTATAATGAAAATATTTACTGTTGTCATAAACAAGGATTTCCTGTATGACAGAGCCTGTGCTATCGATCTATCTATCTATCTATCTATCTATCTATCTATCTATCTATGAACTCATCATGTAGCCCAGGCTGGCCTCGAACTTTCGGCAATTCTCCTGCCTCAGTCTCCCGAGTGCTGGGATTATAAGCATGTGCCACTACATCCAGTTTTTGTTAGTCATTCTTATTAATCCTCACATCCTTAGCAATTTTGTTAGGTAGATGGATTTATTTTACACATGAATAATCCGAGGTTAGAGAGATTAAATCACTAAGTGCTCAAAGTCACAGGCTTTGAGTTTATTTGAGGAATAGTTAAGAAGGGATGGGATCTGAATGCAAGTTTGCCTGTTCCCCAAGCTCAAATTCTTCATAACAATACTATAACGCCCTCTTTTTAACAAAACATGTTTATTCCTATTTAAAACAACCGATGAGCCAGGAAAGGTCACATGTGCCTGTAGTCTTGGCTACTCAGGAAGCTGAGGGAGGAGGACTGCCTGAATCCAGGAATTTAAGGCCAGCCTGGGCAACACATCAAGACCCCATGTTATCACTCAATCAATCGATTAAATAAATCAACCAGTGAGTAGCAACTGAGTACCTATTATGAAAGGCTGCCTGAAAGGCAGAGCACGTATTAAGTCAACTGATATTCTAAGTAAACCCGTGAAAGCAAATCTTCATCAATAAATTTGAGGAATAGTTAAGAGTCAAGATGATTAATACTCTTTCTAGTCTAGTAAAAACTATTTTATATCGTAATTTTTTAAAATTTGTTTTGTTTTGTTTTTTGGGTGCTGGGGATCGAACTCAGGGCCTTGTACTTGCTAAGCAAGTGTTCTACCACTTGAGCTAAACCTCCAACCCCTGTATCTTAAATTTCTAAATGTACCAAGTCCTTCATGTTTCTCAGACCTTTTTTTTTGAGACAGGGTCTTGCTGGCCTTGAACTCACTTTGTAACCCAGGTTGGCTTAGAACTTGTGACGATCCTCCTGCCTTAGCCTCCTAATTGCTGGGATTATAGGCATGTGCCACCATGCCCACCGCAGATCATTTTAACACAAAAGCACAAAAGGAAAGCTCAGTAGAATATTACAGGTCTTCTATTGTTATATAAAACAGGGGAGAGGGAGATAGTCTGTAGTTTAAGAAATATAAATATATTTCATCTTTGCCCCAGGTTCCTGGCACAGAGGTCGTAAAACCCTTGGGATTTCCTGAATGATGGGAGCATCTTTTGTTGCTCATAAAGAGCCCCTTTATCACCCAGGGTCCCTGACAGCATCCAGACAGGTGCTGGTCACCAGAGGAACCAGCCCTGTGATTAGAAAGTGGGCATGTTCAGCCTCACACCCCGAACTCTGGGGACGGAAGAGGGGCTGGAGATTTTAAATCATCCATGGCTGATGAATTAATCATCATGTTTATGTAACGTAACACCCACAAAAGCCCTAAACAGCTAAGTTCAGACAGCTTCCAGGCCGGTAAACACACCAAAGTGCTGGGAGGGCAGCATACCCAGAGAGTACGCCTTCATTTGTCTCTTGCTGGGTTGTGCCCTTCATAACACACTGGTAAACACATATGTGAAGTGTTTTCCTGAGTTCTCTGCATTGCTGTAGCAAATGATCAAATTTGACAAGAGGGGTTGCCTTGTAACTGGTGGGTGAGAAGTACAGGTGCCACAGGTCCAGGTGACTACGGGCACCTTCTTGTAAGACTGACAGCCCTTAACCTGTGAGCTCTCTGCTAACTCTGGGTAGTGTCAGGACAGAGCTGAATTGCTGAATACCTAGTTGGTGTCAGAGAATAAAAGACACCATATATTTGATGTCAGGGGGGAAAAAAAAACATAAAACCTCCCTTAGTCCTAGGCAATGAAGGTCAGAAGTTATGTTCTAAATGCAGCTGACCATCCATATGCACAGGTCCTGCATCTTTAGATTGAGACAAACTGGACATGTACTGACTTCTGCCTCTTGTCACGATTCTCCACATTACACAGGACAGGCTAACAGCTATTTACACAGTGTTTACACTGTATTAGGTATTTTAAGTTATCTATAGATAATTTTAGTATATGGGAGGACTACAGAGGCCACAGGCAAATAGCCACCTGATACCAGGCACCTGAGCACCTGCAGACTTTTGTACATTCAGGGGGTCCTGGAACCAATTCCCTGGATCCCAAAGAAGGTCTGTGCATCCCACTTGACATACTATAAAAGGTGATGTACAAGATAAACCTCATAGGCAAAGAGAAATAATGTTCAGAGTAAAAAAGAAAATGCAACCAGAGTCAACTGGAGAAATAATTATAAAAACGGGCACAAGTATAGACTTGGTTCCAAATCTAGCTTCGGGAATCATAAGTTACCTTTGTTTTATCCAAGTGCCAAAGGCTCTCATGATTAAAGCAGTAATTCATTAGTGATTCTGTGCACGACATAATTAACACCAAGCTTCTATTTAATTAACATCTGAAATTCAGGTCTTGGAATGGTATTAAATGGTGGAAGATTATAGTTTCGATTTTTAAAATTTTATTTTGAAGAAACTTCAGATTTCTAGAAAAGCTGCAAGACTGCCACAAAGAGTTTCTTATACCCTTTACATAGATTCACAAAATTTTAACATCATGCTAAATGTCTTATGTGTATCACATCCTTCACAAAATTTCATACTAGATTTGTATAAACCGTGATCTTTACCACTTAATATAAGTATTTCCTAATAACAAAGATTCTCAAATTCAGGAAATTCTATATTGATAATACTTTTACTTAGTTTAAATCCATGTTCCAATCTATATTGTTCAAAAAAAAAGTTTTGGGTTTTCCCCCTTTTTTTTTTTTCCCTTTCTGATAAGGACCCAATTTACGGACACGCAGTGCCTTTGCTGTTCATATGCCTTTAGTTCGCCTTTAACCTGGAAATGTTCCCTAGACTTCCTTTGTTTTTCATGACAAAAATTTTTAAAGAATACAGGCCAGGGGCTGGGGATTTAGCTCAGTGGTTAGGGCACTTGCCCCACAAGCACAAGGCCCTGAGTTCGATTCCCAGCACCAAAAAAGAAAAAAAAAAAAAAGAATACAGGCCAATTATTTTATTGAATGACCCTGAACATGGGTTTGTCTGTGGCTACCTCATGGCTATCCTCAGGTTATAAATTTTAGCTTAACTATTTCAGAAATGATGTGTTCTTCTCAAAGTACTGTATCTAAAGGCACATGATGTCTAACCTGCACCAATTTTCTAATTATCATTTCTTCATTTGTAATTATCAAATAACTTGAGGGGCGATAATGTGAGATCATATTTATAACTTGTTCCTCAGGAAACTCCCTAATCTCATTTCAGATTAGTATCCACTGATGACACTCACGTGAACAGATTTCACTGTGATGATGACTCCTTTGTCTTTTTGTTTGTTTCTTTAGTTTTTTTGAGACAGGGTCTTGCTTTGCAGCCTCACAATCCCTCTTGCCTCAATTCCCGAGTGCTGGGATTACAGCTGTGTGCCACTCTGCCCAGTGAATGTCTTATTCATTCATTCATTCAATTATTAGTTGAACAGACTCACACATTATTAATTTAATCAATCAGTTATATTCTATTTCTTAGTCTTACTCAATAAATCAAATTGTACTAGATTTGGCAGTAGGAACTCTTTCAAATTAGTTTTCTGGGTCCTTTGACATTTCTCCCAAATTTTCAGGGAGCCCTTGCTTCCCACTCCAGCACCAGAATCACTCATTTCTCTAAGAAGCTCTAGCTCAGTGGTAGTGAATCTACAGCACATGTGCTGCAGCGCGCTGTTTGTATCACTGAAAGCTCTATAAGATTTGCCATCGCTGCTCTAGCTCATCTTAGTGAAGAATAGTATTTAGAATCTAGGGTAGGGAGATTGGTGTTTGAATTCTGAAAAATGAAAAGCTGCTCCTCCTAGGAGCGAAGTTTGTAAAAGAGGTACACAAGCCAGGTGTGTTGGCACACACCTATGATCCCAGCACTGGGAGACTGAGGCAGGAGGAACACAAGTTCAGGCTCAACCTGCACAAATTCTCAAGACCCTGTCTCATAATAAAAAATAACAAGGGGCTAGACATGTAGCTCAGTGCTAAGGCCTGGGGGAGGGAGGAAGAAGTACACAGGAGTCTACCCGGTGTGATAACATTTATATGATCTCTAAAATAAAGGGGCATTTTGGAACATATAAGCAAGTATCTCAACTCGTCCAGCCCATTATGGTTGATTCTATGATCTATACGGCTCATCCACCTTGACTTTGGAGACTAAAAAACTACAAGTTAACTGAGTCTTCACAGTCAAGCTGTTCCACTTACCTTCTCTGAAGGGGCATCTAGCTCTGACAGGATGTGAAAATATTCTTCAAATCCCTCAGAAGGTAATTAGTGTTTTGTTTGTACCCAAACTGGCCTAGCTTACCAGCTTTCTTTTATGCTTCCAACATAAGTAAAATATTAAGAACAAGAGCGTCACGTATTAAAGAAATAAAGAATATGAAACACAAAAATGTCTATTTCTAGTCCTGACCCAGTAAGTTAAAACCAGCAGGAGTGGGAATATGGCATAGTGGTACAGCACTTGCCTAGTATGTGTGAGGGCCTAGGTTTGTTCCAGTACTTGAAAAGAAAAACAAAAACAAAAAACTGCACTTAGTAGAGACTAACCTTGCACACACACAATGCTTCATCAAGTAACGAGGCTGAAATAGAAAGTTTACCTGCTAAAGTTACACAAGTAATCTGTTAAACAAAGATCCAAGAGCATCCTCTTTTCCAACATGAAATATTTTTAAATACTTTGAGATCTTTAGCCCCAGAAGTGTTCTATATATAGAAAACAACTACAGAGATAAAAATCTAAAGTACAAATCTAGCAATAGAGGCCAATTAACAAAAAAATATGGTGAAATGAATGTGATTCCCTGCTGCCAGATATGTACAAATGGCCAGAATTTTCATTAAGACCTCCCCAGACAAAGAAAGAATTAAAAGGTCCTGGGTTCAATACCTAATACCACACACACACACACACACACACACACACACACACACACCCCTCCCCAGATAACAGAATCAAAGCACTCCCACAGATAAATACTTTCCATACTTCAGGGGAGCCCCCTCCCCATTTTAGATAAAAAGATATTTTCAGAAGAAAAAAAAAGTAGAAAATATTCTGTATACAAGTTTTTACAATGAAAATTACAGGCTGTGCTCTGGATTATGAAACTTCTTTATAATATAATCCGCACTGTACAGAGGCTCTAGTACATCATTTTTTTAAACCACTAAAGGAGTCAGGAAAAACACATGACTATATTATGTACTTAACCAACAGAAACCTCATTTAATGCATATATATTTAGTATTTTATATGAATAAACTTGTTTTCAAAGGTATATACATATCTGAGTAAAGGGGTAAAATGAAGAAAACTTGACCCGGGCATTAGGAGACCTAAATTATAATTTCCCAGTTAATTGTATGACCTGGGTAAATTAGTGAAACTACGGATTTTCACAGCGTTATTTGTGTAATGAGGCAGTTAAAGCAGATGTCTTTATAATTTTTTTAGTTTCATCTGCTATAATGCATATATACCATTTCACTACACAGCATACATTCCTAAGGCTAATGAGACATTTCCACAGGCCTGGACGCCTCTCATTGATGGCCATGACCTTCTCAACAGCAGAGAGTCCAACAGAAAGACCTCTGCATCTAAAAACGCTGACCCTTCTTCTTGGAGACTTACTGTGAGTGTCAGGTGCTGTGCTAAGCTCACACACACCGGCTTGTTTAGCCCTCATCATATGCCTCTGGGAGGTGTCACCTGTCCCTCAGTCCAGAAAAGGCTCAGACATTAGCCCGCCCAAGGTCACACAGCTAGCAAAGAGCAAAGCTGGGACTCAAACCAGGGGTGAGTCCAAGGCCTAGTCCTTTGTCCACTCTACCACACCGACTCTTAATAAATAAATCGTGAGCCAAAAACACTCTTATTTAATCTCTGACGGGTACTCATTATTCTCCTTTTCAGTCAGTAGAAAGAAACCAATAAAACTGGAGGCCAACCGGAAAATAATTCCAAATTAATTAGGTGAACAAAAAGATTATTTAAAGGTGTGTATTTATTTCTTTGTTTTTGAGACAGGGCCTTGCTATGCTGCCCGGCCTAGCCCTGTACTCCTGGGCCCAAATGACCCTGCTGCCTCGGCCCCCCAAGTAGCTGGTATTATAGACATGTGCCACTGAGCCCAGCTAAACGTGCACATTTTTTAAAGAGGTGTGTGAGTTTTTGTTTTAAGCAGCCTTTCCTTTTAATAAAACAAAAGAAAGACACAATAGTCCCTATATCTGAAAGAGTCTTAGGGTAATACTACTTTTCATTCTCCCGCATTCAGCAGACCAAGCTACCCTGAGGTGGTATGTGGAGACAAGAGAGTGGGCTCTGAGAGGAAGGCTCCTCTGACGGCATCAGCATGGACTCCTAGTCTCTGTCACCATCTCCGATGCACTAGATAACTCCTAAGTGGCAACTCGAGGTTCAGAGCCTGGCCCTAACTCAGATATACTTCTCTTGCTTCACGCCAGGCTGCCTGGATGGTGGAACTGTGCTGTTACTGACCACCCTCCTGTGGCTGCACAGATCATTAAAAGATAGGATAAATAGGGTCACCTACACTCAAATCCACACACTACAAAACACACAGTGAGTTACTTTCATCTCCCCAGGGTCCACAGTGCCCCTTTTGCCAGCTGTTCTCCATGTATCTCCTTAAAACACAAGCTGTCTCTCAAACAGAGAGAAAAACTCCTCAGAGGACTTTCAAGCTTAGAAGCAGTCATTCTGTAAGCTGCGGACAGTGAGGATATTATACAAAGGGGATAAACAAGGAACCAAATAATAAAACCAGCAAAGA
This sequence comes from Hystrix cristata, assembly GCA_004026905.1. Lineage (NCBI taxonomy): Eukaryota > Metazoa > Chordata > Mammalia > Rodentia > Hystricidae > Hystrix > Hystrix cristata. The sequence goes on along the minus strand of PVJO010002799.1, from coordinate 46,222 downwards.
CACAGTCATCTGGACAGGAATGGATTTTATAAAGCAGGTATTTCAACTGTCTTTATTCTGCCTATAGAATAAACAAACTTCTCTAAAACACATTGTCCTCTGATCAAAGACTGCATTATTCACATATTGTCTGGCCCCCAAACTTAATTTTGGTTTCAAATCTGGGTTGGTGTTCCCTAAAAGCTTACAGAAATAGAAAGCTGTCCCCGCCTTGTGCATTGTGGATTTACTCTGTATCTCATTCAGCCACAGAAGAAAAAAAGAGCATTAGAAAATTACCCTTTTTGGATCCAACCCTGGAAGAAGCACTGAAGAATTTCTTCACTGTGGTAACCTTGCGGGTCTTCTCATTGGTTTTCTTTTCTTCAAACTTGGAAAATGTGAGAGATTGGGCCCCCTGGCTGCTCTGACTGCTGGCAAACGCCTCCTCCTCCTCCCGCTGAAGTCTGAAATTCAAGAGAGGATTATAAATGATCTAGATATTATCCAAGTTTTCCTTGTACCTAAAGGCCATCACTCAATTCACAAGGATCTAAAAATTTTCTAACTAGAGGGTCAATGGGCCAAGTGGGTCTGGGTCTCCAATGGAAGGCAACAGTACAGACTACTCTACACATTTCTACAGGCTTCAAGTGGGACCTTCACTGTGGGTTACATTCCTCAGGAACTGCGTTAGGGTTACATGAAACAGCCTAGTCCAGGGGTGGCAAACCTACTGCATGTGTGACACAGCTGGCTGCCTGTTATCACTGAAAGCTCTAAAAGGTTCAACAACACTGGCCTAGTCCTTCTCTTGAGTTGAAACAGAGATAAGCAAATAATTACCATTTAATGGGACAGTTCACACAGAAGAGAGCAGAAATCAAGTGCCGTGAGAACACATGACAGAATAACTTAACCCGATACAGGAGTCTGAGGTTTTTATAATGGTGATATTTGGGCTTAGAAGAGAAACAGGATTCTACTGAGTGAAAGGATATTCAGTCCAAGGAGAAAAAGCACAAGTGTGAAAGTGTGTCATCTATCTCACAGCAAGCTCAGTGTGGGCAGAGGACTGATAATGCGATGGGCTGTGATGCTGGGTACATGGGAAGGTGCCAGAGGGGAAGGGGCCTGGGCTGTGAAGGCCACTATTATTCTGGAGTTCATTATTTGGCAGAAAACCAAGGGAGATTATAGACCCAGGAAGGTATCATTATCAGATCTGTGCCTCAGAGAATATAACACAAGTAGCTGTGTGAACAACTAAGGGAAAAGAGACTAGTGACAGGAAAAGCAATTAAGAGTCTATGACATTGGTAAAAATAAAAATTAAAAAAAAAAAAGAGTCTATGACAAGGCTGGGGATTTAGCTCAGTGTTTAGAGTGCTTGCCTAGCAAGCACAAGGCTGAGTTCGATTACCATACCATGCCCCCACCCCCCACCCCCGCAAAAAAAGAGTCTATGATAAGGTTTAGATGACAAGATAAGGGCCCAGAGAACAGGCGCATAAAGGATGATATTCTTAAGCATTTTCTGAGATAGAACAAGCAGAACTTGCTCAAGGAATCATAGATGTTAAGGGGATTGAAGGAGACATTTAGAATGACTCCAGGCTTTTTAGGTAACCAATATGCAGTGAGGCCATTAGTTGACATAGAATAAAGGTTAGGAGGAAAATGTTGGGATGAGGAAAGAGTGAATGGAAGCTATCTAAGTAACTCTCAGGCACCACCTAGAGAACGATGGCTTCTGAAGAGTGATACCCCAGGCAGACAGCACCGTAGCACTCGAGAGCACATGAGAAAAGCAGACTCTTTGGCCACATTCCCAGTGCTCATAGGGACTCCCAGGGAGACCCAGCAATCACTGTCCTTACAGGCTTTCCAGGTGATTCTGATGCCTGCTCAAATCTGAGAAATACTGCTGCGTACCTATACCAACCACCCACGATGAACATGATCATTACGTACTACAAACATGAACCAATGAAAATAAAAATTTACAAAAAGGTAATTTATATTTTTCAAACTTCAAAATATTTTTTGAAAAATACTGCCATTGGAAATTTCAAGCGAGGTCACAAGTGGAAGCAGTTAAGAAATAGAAATAAACAGCACACATGGAAGTGCTGGTGTTAGGATGGAACAGGAACACACCTTTCTCTGACACAGAAATGAATACAGAGATGGATATATTAATGCATTTGGAGGTGAAGAGGGGAGAAAGCTGAGGGATTCACGCCAAGTGGCCTCTACTTTCCTGTGAACAGGACCAGCTAAGACAGTGTCAGGGCACTCAGGGGAAGCCCACAGACACTGTTCATGTTCCAGGTCTATATTTTCTCTTTGACTGACCACAGTCACTAAAGCAAGGAGTGAGCTTTGCAGTCTGAGTTCAACACAAATGCCATCACTTCAGTCGCTCAACAAACACTGGCCAACAAAAAACTAGCAGAAGTTGTCAGGCTGGCTGACTTTCTGACGAGACAGCTTTATAGTTTCTAGGGTCCTCTAGCAAAGGATTAACATTAGTCAGTATGCACACCAGCTATTCCAACTTTTATCATAATCCTATTTCTAGATGATACAAACTACCTTTGACTAACAAACCCCATATTTAGGGAAAAGTTAATTTCTTTAAATTGACAGGAAATCAACAGGTTTCTACTCCTCTATGTTCTATTGTTGTGCTATATGCCATGCTAGATGTATTACAAGAAGGAGGGAAATAATGCCTCAGAGCGCTATACCCAGCCCATGCTGGGTACACCACATACATCACCTGGTTGACTTTGCCCCAGGACACATGCTAGCTCCACCCTTCTACCCAAGGATCTTACCGTCTACAAAAAAGAACCAGGACTGACACAGTTACACCACTGTTATGCCACCCCCAGGCAAGTCCTTTTACCGTTCTGCCAGCTCCCAATCCTCCTGAATCTGCTTTTGCCTGGCTTTGTGGTACTCCTCTCTCCAGCACTTGGAGCAGAAGCCCTGCCAAGCCGGGTTGCCGTAGTAACCACATCCTTTCTTGCACAGGAGCTCCGACTGGTCCACGTGAATTCCTCGGCGTTCGGACTTAAGGCTCATCTTCTTCCTGCTAACCAAGGGACAAACAAGAACATGTTGAAAATGAATTTCCTATCATCCTACTAACTAAAGCCACAGCAAGTATTAACAAAAACATGCCTAAGTACATACATGAGGGTCAAGCCAGAAAAGGAAGACAGGACGTCAGGAAGGACACAGGGAAAGGTTAATATAAAGGTAGCAAATTCCCAACATGGTCACATTAATAAAAAATATTGTGGGACTGGGGATTTAGCTCAGTGGCAGAGCGCTTGCCTAGCAAGCAAAAGGCCTTCAGTTCAATCCCCAGCACACACACAAAAAAAGCTTATTCCCTACTCAAAATATACAGAATGCTTTAAGAGAAGACTAATACTGGATTAAAGAGCTAAACATAAGACCAGAAACTATAGACATCACAAAAGAAAACATAAGGGAGAAGCTTCCTGATCTTAGATTTGGCAATGATTTCTTAGGTATGACACCAAAAGCAAACAGACAAATGGAAATTCATCAAGCTTAAAAACCTCTGTACAGCAAAGTAAACAATCAAAAGAGTAAAATGTGGAATGGGAGAAAATATTTGCAAACCATGTATCTGATAAGGAGTTAACCACCAGCATACATAAGGTGTTCACACAACTCTGCAATAATTTAAAAAAACAGCTTTTAAAACAGACAAAGGACTTGAATAGACAAGTCTCCAAAGAAGACATAGAAATGGCAGCTGGGGATTTAGCTCAGTTGTTCGAGTGCTTGCCTTGCAAGCACAAGGCCCTGAGTTTGATCCCTAGCACAATAAAATAAAATAAAATAAAATAATTTAAACTAAGGAAATTATCAAAACCAGTAAAATTTAAAAAAAAAAAAAAGAAGACATAGAAATGGCCAACAAGCTGGGCATGGTAGCGCACGCCTGTAATTCCAGTACTCAGGAAGCTGAAGCAGGAGGATCGCCATGAGTTTGAGGGCAGCTTGGGCTACACAGTGAGTTCAAGGCCAGCCTGAACTACACGGCAAGACATTTGTCTTGTAAAAACAAAGAAAAAAGAAATGGCCAACAAACATATGAAAAGATATTACTGCTAAGCGCCAAGGAACTGCAAATCAAAACCACAATGAGTTATCACTTCACACCTGTTAAGCTAGGATGGCCACCTTCAAAAGAACCCTGGAAAAAAACACTAGTTGATGAAAATACAGAGAAATTATAATCCTTCTGCAGTATCTGAGGGAATGTAAAGTGTTGCAGCCACTATGGAAAACAGTATGGCCATTCCTCAGAAAAAGTAACACAGGGCCCAGGTCCAGAGATGCACGCCTGTAGTCCTGGCTACTTGACAGGCTGAGGGAGGAGGATCATTTGAGCCTAGGAGTTCAAAACTACTCTGACTAAAATAGTGAGAATCTATCTCTCTTTGAAAAAAAATAAAGAATAGCATTACCATGTAACTCACAATCCCACTTCTGGTTATGTATCCAAAAGAACTGAAAACAAGATCTCAAAGTAGTATGTACACACTCATGTTCATCGCAGCATTATTCACAACAGTCAAAGGTAGAAGCAAGCTGAATAATGCATAAATAAACTGTGCCCTATATATGTGTTATATATAAGGCATATATATGTATAAACATAAATATAACTCCAGCCATATGCTATAAGGTAGATGAACCTTGAAGACAATATGCTAAACAAAATGAGTGAGTCGTAAAAAGCAGACACTGCATCATTCCCCTTATCAAACTCGTAGGGACAGAAAGAAGAGCAGCGGGGCAGGGCAGGGGTGAGAAGGCAAAGGGAAGCAGTTGCTCCATGAGTGGGTGGGCGTCGGTCCTGAAAAAGCCTCAGAGCCTCACATACTGCAGGGTGCATATGCTGACACTCAAAGCAGCTAAATTTCATGTTAATGTGTTTCATACCAAAACAAAAAATAAAAACACATTTTCTTTTTTTTTTAAAAGAAAGAGCCAATAGAGCCTTCTTAGCTGCTACCAAAATAAAGCTCTACAGTTTTGCCTAGCAGGACAAAGTGCAATCCTCTTGCAATGCTTGCAGTGTGTCCAACAGGTGGCCTGTGAGTTGAAACTGGGCCCCGGGCAGTAGTAACACAGCCCCACAAGGTCGCAGACTCTGTACAGCCCCCATTAGTGATACTTCTCACCACCCTGCTGTGCGGTGCTCAGCAGCAGCCTGGGCCAGCAAGCAAGGAAAGCTGCGCAGTGGAGACGCAGTGCCAAGCCCTCGTCCCGGACCTGCCACACAAGATAGAACAGATGCTGTGTGGAGCTGATGGCCCGCACCTGTGTGACGTGGCCAGGACAACGCGGTCATCACCCAGGACAGTACTTCAACCAGCTTACACAGGTGTGAGTGCACCCACGAGGACAGGCATCTGTTGTTACCAAGCAGATGTGTAAGTTTCTTACTTAAGTACTGAACTTGAGCTTGTGTTATTTTGTAAAATATTTTAATAAATTAGCTTTTTAGCAGCTGTAGTACTGGAAATACAGAGAAAAAGTATCGATCTTAACTACATATTAACTACAAAATAACTACGTAAAGGACAGTGCCAATACTAGAAAAATAAATGGTTGCTTATTAATTTTTGGAATGCACAGAGCTGCAGTTATTCAACTCAAAGAAAGACATGATCATGTCTCTTTAGCAGTCTTTTTTTTGTACTTGGGATTGAACTCAGGGCCTTTGCACTGAGTTACATACCCAGCCTTTTTTTTTTTTTTTTTTTTTTTGATACAGGGTCTCACTAAGTCACTAAACTGCCCAGACTGGATTCAAACCTGCGATTCTCCTGCCTCAGCTTCCCAGAGTGCATTGTTCTTTAGCACACTTTTATACGACTTCCCAGGGAAGAACGTCCTTCACTTTATAATCACATCTTATTCATGGCATCACTTTTAGCAGTATGTACCAACAACTATTTTCTCTCTCTCTCCTTCCCTGCCCCCCTTTCTTTTTCAGTTTTTCTGAGGCCTCGAACTCAGGATGATCCTCCTGCCTCAGCCTCCCAAATGCTAGGACTGCAAGCATACCCCACCATGCCTAGCCTATGAACAACTGTTTTCAAGGATGAAGCACACAGAGTAAAGTTAGATCAAAACTTCCTGACAAGCACCTTGAGAACTCACTGAGAACTGCAATCGCTTCTGTCAAACCAGACATTGTTGCATGAGTTCCACAAAACCAAAGTCAAACATTCCACTAGTTCTATGTTGTCCTCTTTTAGAATGTTATGATAAAAATACTTGTAAAAGGAAGTTTTGTAACTTATATACGTCCACTGTATTCTCTATTTTCTATACACCCAGTGCACCTCAGGGAAGCCAGAAAGCTGAGCACCTATGTTCTGTGGATTCTTAGCACCGTACACTGCTTGGCTCAAAAGGACTTCACTTCAATGTTAAGAAAGTGAAGGCTCGGGGTTGGGGATTTAGCTCAGTGGTAGAGTGCTTGCCTAGCAAGCGCAAAGCCCTGAGTTCAATCTCCAGCACCCCTCCCCAAAAAGAAAGTAAACGCTTTATCCTGGCTAAGTAATTTAACATTTACCAAAAATTGAGTGTAATCAAAGCATCAGCATAGTTTCCAGGCCCTCACAATCTAGGGCAAATTAACAGAGCTGCCTATTTCCATCCCTCACCAAATGCCCAATACTGCGGCAGGTACTTAATACAAGTTACTTGATTCTCACAAAAGCCAAGTTGCTGTTAGGAGAAAACTGAGGTTCAGAGAAATTTTCCAAAGTACATACATAAACTCTACTGAAACCAAGCAACAAAGATTCCGAAACCAGACGAGATTCCGAAACTCGAACTCCACCATCTGCAACCTGCCTGCACAGATTCATACCCTGCACACAGATCTGAAGCACATCACCTTCTCCCAAGCAGAGCGCATGTGCATGCTTTAGCCTATGTTCTCTTCCTATACTTTTGCCTCTTCAAGGGCACATTCCACTTTGTTAGGAAAAGACGTGTCTATGATTTGTCTTCCTCCTGCTTCAAGGAGAAGCATAGAAGGAGCTGCTTTATCCCCCTGGTTTGTAACTCAGCCTCTCTTTGGACAGTGACTAGGCTTCCCTTCAAGATCTGGCACCAATCTGAGAGCCTGCAGACGGTTAGCAAAGTAGAACGCTGTTCTGAGTATGTAAACTTTTTATCACGTACGTGACTTCCAAGTGTTTCATCTCCCAGTCTGTACTTCATCTTTTCATTTTTCTTAAGTGTCATTCACAGAGCAATGTTTTTGTTTTGTTACCAAGTTTGGGTGCAAATCCTGTGGCCTGCTGTTCCAGCGTCAGTCAGTTCGTTATTCAGAGCCTTCATAGTGTTGGTTTCCATCTGTTGAATGCACGTGCTCTCTCCAGTACTTCTAGTTTGGACATCTGTGGTACTGAACAGCACCAGGTCCATGCATGCACAGCCTAGGGCTGAGCCCCGAGACATTGCTGGTGTGTGCATGGCAGGGTAGCTACTGAGGGTTGGACACAGAGCCTTCAAACTGAGCTATATTCTCAGGCCCCAGCTCCCCCTTTTTTGAGAGTCTCACTAAGTTGTCCAGGAAGGAACTGAAGTTGTGATCCTCCTGCCTTAAATCTCACAGAGTGCTAGCATTACAGGCATGAGTGATCCACACCAAGATGCAGAGAAAAGCAGCTGAAGAAAAGTACTTCGCAGATGCTGAGCAATCTCCCAGTTCCAATTCCTGGCTGCTAAGGTTGAGCTGCGTGGTATCCTCAGACACTGAGACACATCTCTTGATCCCCTACCATTCCCTCCCCCTCCCCTCAATACTAGGGATTGAACTCAGGGCCTTCAAACTGAACTACATCCCCAGCCCTTTCTTACATTTTTATTTTGAGACAGGGTCTCCCTAAGTTACCCAGGCTGGGCTCAAACTTGTGACCGTCCTGCCTCAGCCTCCCAGAGTGCTGGGATTATAGAATAGCTCTGTATCTTGACTGTGGCAGTTACAAAATCTATATATATGATAAATTTGTATAAAACCACACATATATATTCCACAAATGCCAGTTTCTTGGTTTTTTGGCTTTTTTGGGGGGGTGCTGGGGATCGAACTCATGGCCTTGTGATTGTGAGGCAAGCACTCTAAATGCTGACCTAAATCCCCAGCCCCAGTTTCTTGGTTTTGATACAGTATTATACTTATGCAAGATGTAATCATTAAGGGAAATTAAGTGAAGAGGATACAGGACCTCTCTGTATTATCTTTGCAACTTGCTGTGAATCTGTAATTACTCCAAACTTAAAAAGTTTTTAAACATTCCACTTAAAATTTGTCAACAAAACACCTATAACTGCACCAACGAACACACGACTCAGTTCGTTCTGTTGCTTCTAAGCATGGAGAACACAGTGCAAGGGCACCAGTGGAAGTGCACGCCACCACCGCAAGGCTAGGAGTGGTGCTGATGGCTCTGCTAGGGCCGGAAACCGAGAACACTCAGCGCCCCCAGGGCAGAGGACAGTGCGCCCGCGGTCTGCATTTAGAAAGGGCATTTAGGCTGAGATAAGTGTGGAAAGAAACACCAGAATGGACACCAGAGACTCAAGTCTTTCTTTCCTGGGTAGACCCACCGGTCCCCGACCAGCGGGTGACAATCCAGAGGAAATCTGCCACCATCACTACTTGCCAGGAGTCAGAGGAGCTACCCTGCTCCCAGCTGAGCACTAACCTTCAGCATCCAGGTTTAACAGAAACAACTCACTTTACGCATCCAGTGACTTCTCACTGTGTTTCTCGGGAGAGTGCTGCGTTTTGTTCCCGGGTTCAGTGCCAGGTCGTGCCAGGTCCTCCCGGGTCCTCCCGCGTCCTCCCCTGGGCAGCTCACATGGGCTTCACAGGAAACTTCACAACTCTACCAACAGATAAACCATCGTGTCCCCTCAGGTAAGAGATCAAACTTACACCTACAAGTTTTTCTTACAGTTGTTTTTCAGTAATAGAAGTAAGAGATGTTCACTATAAAAAACCTGAGACATATAGACAATTAGAAAAATGGAGGGTTACTGTTGATACATTGGCACACATTCTTGTGTTTACTCATTCAACAATATTTAGATACTTATTTACTACTATCTGACAGGCACCTAAGACAAAAATTTAAAGTTTCTGTCCTGTGGAGTTTATTGTCTAACACGGGAGGTATGATTATGTATCTAGAAGGCCTAGAAGAAGAAACACTATTAACACTAAAGAATTAATTTAAAATTGCTAAATTTCACGAACTCATGTTTATGAGAAACAAGCTACAGATGTATACATAAAAATCTATGGAACTTGTATTTGTAATAGCTGAATAAGTAGTTAGAAAATATAAAAACAGTTCTCATTCACAATAGTACCCATATGTAAAAACACTTGGGAAATATTTTAATGAGAAAATTATGTAATCTACACAAAATACTGAAAGATATAAAGAAGGTTTGGATAAATGGTAAGACATACCTGACACAGTATGAAAAAATTAAATACTGTAAAAATGGCAAGCATTCCAAAATTTATAAATTTACTACAACGACAATAAAAAATCCTGTAAGATTTTTTGGAACTCGGCAAAATGATTCCATATTTCATCAGTAATAACAAAAAGGCTACAATGTTTTTTTTCATTCCCTAATTTAATTTTCTGAATTTTTATTTTTATAAACAAATTAAATAGCGTGAACTTGGTGACAAACCTGGAAAACTATTAAAAGACAGACAGCACCCAGATGAATCCTAATACTCTATACTGCAATAGACAGACTAATGTAAAACTAAAGGAAGGAAGGAAGAAAAACTTTTTGATAAGCAGCTTTAGAATAACTACCGTAGTCAGCAATCTCACAGCCCTAAGATTAAGTTTACGGGTGTCATACATGATTAAAGCTTTTAAAAACAAACACAAAAATAGAAATAACTAAAATTACACATTTATGAAACTTCTAAAGAAGTTAAAAATTATCTAAGCTTACAAGGTGCAGGAAAATCAAGAAGGAAATGAAATTTGAATATATAAATTGAAACCTCTATCTAGTTTTAGAAAGGCCTCACCTAAAACCAAAATAGAAAGGCAAATAAGAGAATGGAAAAAAAATACTTACATGGAACAATAAGGTATCTTATTAAATTTCAAAGCAATGCTAATAAAAAGAATTTGTAAGTCAGGCATGAGGATGCACACCTGTAATTCCAGTACTCTGGGAGGCTGAGGCAGGAGGATCATAAGTTTGAACCTAGCCTAGGCAACCTTTGGTGAGACCCTGTCTCAAAATAAAATATAAAAAAAGGTTGGAGCTATAACTGAGCATGAAGGCCCTGATTCAGTCCCCAGTGACACAAAAAATAAAATAGTAAGTCTTTGACAGCTAAGCAGGACCAAGATATGAACAGACTATTCGCAAATTCTGAATAGTTTGCTAGAAACAAAAATGGAATGCAAGTGTACGTACATTTAAAGTTTTGACATAAGTCAGGCATGGCGGCACATGCCAATAATCCTAGCATTCAGGAGGCTGGGGTGGAAGCAGCTCAAATTTGAGGCCAGGGTGAGCTACACAGCAAATCTGAGGTCAGCCTGGACTACATGGCAAGACCTCAAGTCTCAAAAAATAAAAATAAAAAATAAAAATTTGACACATACTACACCAACCTGGCCTGACAAAAGTTGCACCTATTTACTTTCCCATCACAGTGTACTAATATGAGACTCTACAATCTGGCCATACCACTCTGGAGGCACCTATCTGGTCTGATCTTGGAAGCTAAGCAGGGTCAGTCCTGGTTAGTACTTGGTACTTGGACGGGAGAATCTACTAGTCTAGCCTCATAAACATAGCATTATTAAACTTTAATTTTTGCCCATGTGACAAGCAAAGGGAAAAAAAAATTCCTTGTTTTTAAAAGACATGGGGGGTCTTTGCTGTGTTGCTCAGGCTGACCTTAAAGTTCTGGGCTCAAGCAATCCTCCTGCCTCAGTCTCCCAAGTGAGTAGCTGGGACTTGGAGGGACACGCCATCACACCAGGTTTCAGCACTTCTTTGTTCATTTTGTGGTGGTGCTGAGGATGGAACCCAGGTTTACCTACATGTTAAACAAGCAGTCTATCATTAAACTACATCCCCAGCCTGCATTTCTTGCTTCAGTGCGTATTTTCCTAAAAAAGTTAACCTTTTCTATTGATATTTATTGGCACTAGTCTATTTTCTTCAAGTAAATTAACTGTTCATATTCTCTGCTCATTTTTCTACACCATTAATCCTTTTTCTTTTGATTTATAGGTACTCTTTTTATATTACCATTTAGTCCTCCACTTTACATGTTATGAAGCCACCACAATTTAAATCAGACTTAGAGTTTTAAATTTGTACCCAAGTTTCCTCAACTTTCATAAAATTAAATACAAGGCTGGATGTGAGGGCAATCTGGCTGCGAAATCTGTCACCTTACTGATTGCCAGGGTTAATTCAGCTGAGCTGGCTGGCAAGGGGTGTCCCCTTCCTCTCTCACTGCTCCACATGCTTCCCTCCCAAAGCTGCACACTCACTCTGAAGAAGACAACCACCCCCGATAGACGAGGACCATTTCCTCGGTCAAGGGTATAGGAAGGAGCAGCTACGCTCTCCTCAAGAACCTCCAAACAAACTCTCAAAATTAAATACACTGCTTCCAAAATGAATGTGAAGGTCACACAGTGATTTCAGAATTTCAAAGTCAATATAACAAAACAAAGGACCCAAGGGCTCGGCGGCCTAGACAACTGCAAATGCTAATCAGTCCCTGTGTGTAATGTGGAGCTCACTGCGCTGGAATGTGCAAGGCCAGCAGAGCGGGGCTCTTAAGGAATGAGCTCAAAACAAGGGATCTTCTATTGTACTCATCACACCCTCCTGGTGGAGTGAAACAAAATCCTGACTCTAATCTCAGCATGCCATTCCCCAGGCTACCAGCTCAAAGTCACACGCAAAATCTGGCGCCTCCAGCCCACTCTCTCCCATTCTCAAGCATCTCTGCCAGTGAAGCAGCCAAGTCCCCAAACAGTCAATTTACTCCCTAAGTATCTAACCAAAAAGTATTTCTCTTAATTCCACCTGAAGTAACAGGAAATCAACACATAAAGTGGTCTCTACCTTAAAGGTTGTGTTTTGAGTTTTGTTTTTTCAGTTATGTCTTAGTTAAAGCGTTGCTGCAGTCGATTCAGCCTTAAGTATTTGCTATGGCTCGGTGAAGAGTCACACACATGCACACGCATGCAGAGTTAAGAGAAATACAAGAGGCAAATGCCTGGATTGAAAATGAATTTACTCATTTTCGTTAGATGACACAGTCAGATAAATATTTTATTATGTTTTAAGCTTCTGAGAAGTGCCTTCCATCTAAAACCTAAAATACATATGTAAAATGACATTCCATTGAGCGGACCAGCAATGTACTGAAAAGGCTCTCACGAAATTAAAATCCATATTACTTAGGAACATCTAGACTATTAATTACTAGACATAAAAAACTAAGCTTGATAAGGTATTTGAGAAACTGAACCTAAAAATGGCAATTCGAAATGATACAATCAAAGCAAAAAATGTAAAACCAATCTACGAGACATATTGAAATTTGAATTATTGACAAAAAACTTTCTGAATAGTAAATGGATTCATAAGATGACAAAACTCACTCTATAAACTCTAGGTTTAAACAAAATGAACCTGCCTTAAATTCTAGTAAGAAAGTAATGAAAGTTTAAGCCAGTTAAACTGCACACTGTCAAAAGCTGTTAAACCTATCTCACCTATTGTGAGCTGAATCAGCACGTCCCCCTGCCCCAGGGTAGTTTGAAGTCCTCACAGTATCTGCAAATGGGATCTTATACTTAAATAGTTTCAGGGGACAGGGTGCCCTGAGTCCAATGACTGGTGTCCTCCTAAGACGCACCAGTATGACACACAACCGGCCAGGGTGTCACAGAGGCCGAGACTGGACTGATAACAGCTGCAGCCAAGGGATCTCAAATGTCAGTCACCCCCTCACCACCATCTTCATATGGAGCAGGGCCCTGTGGAAATCTCAGCCTCTAGAACTACAAAAGAACACATTTCTGTCATGTTCAGTCAACTAGTTAATGGTAATTTGTTATAGCAGCCCTAGGAAATTAATATACCATCCAAGAATGGAGTTATAAGAATTGTAAACTCCATAAATAACTAAAAGAAATGAGTTTTCCACAATTTGACATAAAGCTATGGATTCAGAGCATGACTTACTCTTTACAAATAGGTTTACTCTTGCCATCATATACCCATATACATGACAAGTGACAGTCTTGGTGATATAGGAGAAATAAACAGAACTCTCAACCTGTCAGATGTCAGGTATACCAAGTTCGTGTTTCTCAAAATTGAAGAATGAATTGTAAGGAACAACAGAGGTTAAGAGTAGGAAAAATTTATTGAGAGAGATAGCTCCCGAGAGTCAGGAGGGGACCCAAAAGTGGGGTGCCATGGACCCCACTTTTCAGAGGAGGTCTTATTCAGCAAAATCTCGAGGTGGGTACGACATGTGTCAAAACTATGACCAACCAATGAGATTACAAGTATAGTCGCTTAGGTAATATTGATCTAATGGGGAAGCAGATCACATAGCAAATGTACATGGGAAGAACAAAGACATTTCCAGGAAGGGATGAGTCTGGAGATTTTGGTCACCCACTTGGGTGACTGATGTCTATCTAGACTTTATTAGTCCAGATGATATCAATTTATTGCTTACCCTTCAGGGAGCCATGTAGGCCTGATCATTTCATCTTTATCTTGAGGCCTTGCCTTCAACAGATGCACCTCCAGCCACGGATGTAATATGTTCTTATCTTCTGCACTGACTCCTCCATGGGCCCAGCCCTGCCTGACTGCCTATAATTTTACCTAACTTAGTTGTCTATAATCTTTGTTCATGCCTGTTGTCCTGCCATAAAACCAACCCCTTGGATTCTCAAAGGTGGCCTCCTTTGCCAACGATGTATAGTCATCCTACTTGTGAACACACCTACATGCCCTCTGTCCACCTTCAAATCCCACCCTGTCAGATAACATCAAAACATCTGTCTTCCATGTGGACAAAACACGTCTCTCTCCGGTTCCCACAGTGTTTACAAACACAGCTCCTGTCACGCTTGCGGTCTATTACAATGCCTGGCTTACATGTCCCCTCTGTTTGTGGGCATTCTGCACAGAGATCGACAGAGTGGGTGCTGGAGAGATGTTCCCTGAATTCCCTAAAGGACTATTTCAGAAGACTGGCAAATTGTCTGCAGAAACAAAGTTTTCTTTCACTCTGTCCCTTCTCCAGTCTCCAGGGCTCAGTGAAGGAAGAAGTGCGCTGGGGTGGACCTCAGTGCTAGGACTGCAAAACAAAAAACAGAACAAAAGAACACAGTGATGAAAAGATTCACTTCTCCTGACTTCATTCCTGGTAGGAGACTTCTTTTCTCAGTATGACAGACGAGCTTGTGCCAGACCAACACTCCTGCTGAGAACTAGGAAAGCCAGACACATTTTAAAAATCAATGTTTGAAGGAATCAGAGAGCCACTGAAGCAATCAACACTAGAAGCGTCTAGAATAGTCTGGAAAAAGAGGAACTGTAGAGAAATTAGATGACACTCTGCAGCCACTTTTTCCCACATTTGCTGATTTGAGGGCAAAGGGCAGAGAACTCACTCTGCTGAGGAAGAGGAACCAAGAGATTTTTCACAGGAAATGACAATCAAGACTTTAGGAACCCAGGAAAAGAGTATTAACTGGGCCCAACATAAAGCTGGTTTCCACCTGAAGGCATTTAGCCAAAGTCTGCAGTTGTGCAGGGAAGGCTTCAAGACAAAACTGAAGATCGCTGAAGATCAAGCAGGAAATTTTAAGCATCAAACTACCTGGTAGGAACCCTGTGAACCCACTAGACTGGGAGCTTGTATGAGTGGATGCTAGGAGTAAGGGCAGGCAAGAAGGAAACAGACCTGATCAAACCAGCTGCACAACCTCACCCTGCAGCTCAGCAGCTCAGCCCCTAACTGTACCTCCCAAGCAAATGAAGGGCACTTGGAAAAAGACCAGCATTCAGAAAGATGCTCAGGTGACCTAGCCATCAAGAGTAACAGAAAAGCTTTTAACTATGGGTATGATTTTTTTAAATAGAGAGGGGGAAAAAAGAGGATAAAGAATTTCAATTAAGAATTTGCAAAAATCAAACTAGATTTCAGATCTAGAAATTCTAGATCTGAAAACTGTAACTAAGGGGTTGGGGACTTAGCTGAGTGGTAGAGCTCTTGCCTAGCAAGTACAAGGCCCTGAGTTTGATCCCAGCACCCAAAAAACAAAACAAAACAAAACAAAACAAAACAAAACAAAACAAAACTATAACTAAAATTAAGAATTCAGAGTAAGGCACACCTGGCTGTCCTGTCTCTTCACAGTAGCCCACCCTACACTGTAGGATTTTTGTTTTTACTCTATTTTTCCTACTTTCACTTGGCCCAAACTTGTTCTGCAAAGCCTGTTTCCTCCCGCCTTTAATAAATGTGAAACTCTGCCACTGTTAAACAAAAAAGCTGGGCACATCTTTAATCCCAGCTACTCAGGAGGCTCAGGAGGAGAATCCCAAATTCAATGCCAGCTTGTCACAGAACAAAAAGGGCTGGAGAAGTGTTTCAGTGGGAGAGTGCTTGCCTACCACGTGCAAGGTCCTGGGTGTGGTGGGGGGGTGGGTGTTAAAAATTCAAAGATTGCATTTGACAGAAGCCAGGTGTGGTGGCACATGCCTGTAATCCTAGCACTGGGGAGGCTGAGGCAGGAGGACTGCCTTGAGTTCAAGACCACTAACCTGGGCCACGTAGTGAGTTCAAGGCCAGCCTGAATTAGAGAGTAAGATCTTGTCTCAAAAAACCAAAAAAAAAGGAAAAAAAAAAAGAAACAGCAGAAGGATTAGGAACTGCAACAGGAGCCAGTGAAATGTATCCAAATAGAGAAAAAGTAATACAAAAATACAAGGGAAATTAAAATTAGACTGCTCGCCTTATAAGTACAAGACCCTGGGTTCGATTCCCAGCACCAAAAAAAAAAAGGGAGAAAACATGTAAGTTCAGTCTGCCACGGTAGAGGCTGCAGCTGAGGAGTTCAGACTAGGCTGGGCACGGACAGAATGAGCCCGGAAGAGGTGAAGAGGTCCCAGGGTAACTGAAGTCACAAAGGAGAGGAGGAGGAACAGGCGAGGGAAAGGGCTGGGGACATATCTCAGTGACCGAACATCTGCTGAACATGCAAGGCCTGAGGTTTAATCCCAGCACCACAAAAAAAAAAAGTGATAAACATAATTACTTTCTAAACTTCTAGCATTACTGTGGCAGTGGTAAAAATGATGATTTATATTAGTCTGTAGCAGGGATATAGGTTATAATCTCTAAGGCAATGGTGGCAAACCCATGGCATGTGTACCTCAGCCAGCTATTTGTACCACAGAAAGCTCTAAGAAGTTCACCATCACTGCTCTAGGATATAATCATCAAAATAATAGTAAAAAAAAAAAAGTATAAGCAGTTAATAGCGAGAGAATATTGAATAACCTGAAAAATCATTCATCCATAAAAGGGGGATAAAAAGGACAAACAAGTGAGGCAAAAAGAAAACTTGGAGACAGGTGTGGATGTGCCCATCTGTAATCCCAGCTACCTGGAAGGCTGAGGCAGGAGGATACCAAATTCAAGGTCAGCCTGAATAACTTATCAAGACCCCATTTCAAAACAAAATAAACCAAAAAAAGGACTCGGATGTAGCTTGGTGGCAGAGTATGTGAAGGAGAGAGGAAGAGAGCAAGAGAAAAGGAAAACTTGGGTTGAGGGTAAAGAGCTCAGTGCCTGAGCACTTGCCCATACTGAGGCCCTGCGTTTGGTCCCCAGCATTATGAAGAAAAAAAAAAACCAAGACGGGCATAACACCATTTATAACAATAAGTATTTTAAGTGCAAGAGGAGTAAATATTCCAACTTAATACCGAAAATGCCAGACTAAAAGGAAAAAAAAAATTAAATCCAATTTCATAATGCTTTCCAGGACAAAGAAAGTTTGAAAGCTTAAGGATGGAAAAAGATCTACCACTTGCAACATTCACCAAAAGAAAGCTACTGTAACATGATGCAAAGTAAACTTCAAGGCCAAAAGCACACCCAGAGATTAAAGGTAGTGGGAAAGGGGGGACGCAGATTAAAGGTAGCAGAATTACTCTAACAGGAAGATACAAAAATTCTAATGTGTTGTGAGGTGTGGTGGCACACACCTGTAATCCCAGCACTCAGGGAGACTGAGGCAGGAGAATCATCACAAGTTCAAGGCCAGCCTAGGCGATTAGCTCAAGGTCAGTCTGAACTACATAGCAAGACCCTGTCTCAAAAATCAAACAAAAAATTCTAATGTGAGCCAAATTCAAATGTGAGCCAATTACCTATCACTGGGAGCTAAGAATACTTTTACTAATAGCCTATGACAGCTGCAAGATTTGGAGAAGTACATGATTCTACAGACGCTAAATACTGGACTTCTATGAAATGGTATAAAACTCACATATAGTACACACCTTATAGCGAATTCTGGAATGCTTATAGACAATATTAAATTTGGGAGCTGATAGAGCACTTGCCTAGCATGTGCCAGGTTCTGGGTTCCAACCTCAACATGGAAACAAAAAAACCAAACCAAAACAAAACAAATATTGTACAGTTAAAGCATTCACCGAAGAATGAAACTAATTGCTGCATCCCACGTGGCAGAGTCACCATCACAACTGTTACTGGCTATGTTTGAGGCTACAACTGGTTAGACCTGAAATCCAACCTACTCATTAGTTTTTCTGTCAGAGTCTGAGAGACTTAAGTTGAAACCCCTGAACTTATTTCTCAAGCATGGTTATATATGTGTGTGCATATATATGTATAATATATTAATATAAATATATACTATATGTTTATAGTATTTACAATAATACTTGAGAAATATATATGCATTTTTTAATTGAAGGAATGAAAAGGAAAAAATTCTTTTTTAAGTGAACAGCCTACATGCCACAAGTGAGTAACAAAAACCTGAGTTGATGGCACAATGCTGAGATGACTCTCACAATTCTGGGAGGCTGAGGCAGGAAAATCACAAGTCTGAGCCCAGCCCATGCAACTTAGTGACTTAGTGAGACTGTATCTTTAAAAAAAAAAAAAAAAAAGGCTGCAGCTGTATCTCAGCCCAAAGGCTCTGGGTTCAATCCCCAGTACCACAAAAAAAAAAAAAAAAAACCCCAAAGAAAAAAGGAAAGAAAGAACAGAGAGAGAATTTGTCCCCAAATACATCCAAGAACAAAAGTGAGGTCTTAGGAGAAAGTGAAATCTACTTAATATAATTGCTATTTAAAGGAATTACATAAGCAATTTCAATATTGTCTCTGTTATAAAGCATTTTATTTCCTGGGCTAGGTAACATCATGACCAGGTTACATAGAAACATCAGCAGTTAGCACATGGGTATGAAAGCACTTTGCCATCTAATTATTTCTCAAATAGTATTAAGAGATACCCATTCACGACTACACAACAGTTGAAACCCTAGACAAAACCCACACACTGATCACACCAGAACCCCAACTGTAATGGCTAACAAATTTACAGAAATAAAAATATAACCCAATTTGCTAAAAAAGAGCCAAGTGGACTATCTCACGAGATGCTGACTACAATGCATTTTTTAAGGGGGTGCTGGGACTTGAACCAGGAGTGCTGTGCATGCAAAGCACATGCTTTATACCAGGGCTACACCCCAACCTCTGGAATGAATTTTAGTCGATCTATTCCATTAGCCTATAGCTTTGTTTTTATAATTTTTATTTGCATTCTCCTCATAATATTCTATTTAAAGCTTTGGTCACTAGCCCAGCTGCTTTTTCAGGAACACATTTAAAAAACAATGTCAAAAGCTCTATGGAAATGCAATTAAGGAACACAACATTACATAACTATATTTAGGCAAGACAGTCCTGCACACTGTTTACCAAGGAAGGATGAACAAGAATGGCCTCTATTAGCACAGGGTCCATGCCACACTGGATAAATGTGACCTATAATTACTTGAAAAAGCAACTCTTCAGCTTGAGCAAAACAGAGATAGAGTAACTTACTGGACACTGCATCTAAAATGAATGGATCTGATCCTATCTCAAAAATTAATTCTATTTCTGGGCTTCTCACGATCCCGCCTGCTTCTGGAAGGTCTGCTGTCTGGTATCCCTCAGTTCATCTGCATGTGGAGGTGAGGCAGCTTTCATTCGAAGGGGTCCCTGGTGCCTCTTTCATATCTACACAGCCCTCGAGAACACAAGATCAGACAGCAACATGACAGAGACACACTCGAGGAACTTGTCGGAAAGCACCAACTCCAGCTCCACTGCTGATCAATTCAATACAGAAGCTCCACTGAGAAACAAAGTATTATGGAAGGTAGTCTGAAGCGTGCAACCCACCTAATCTAAAACAGATCGTTCTTTTAGTCACTCTCAACATCTAAAGGCTTGGATCACATTATTTTGCCGCACAGAACTGCTTTCACTGAATTAAGTTTTGATGCTGTGTCACCACCTGGTACAATGAGGCAAGGCAGAGTTTTACAAAACCACACCCCAGTCTTTTGAAGTGTGTGCTGTTTCCTTAAGGACGCAGCTAAGGAGTTTCTCACTACAAGGAATCTTCGGGAATTCAGAAGAGGAATTGGCATCTCTCAGGGTTACTGAACCAGGTAAATGATATGTTTCTCTCTGATCTGACTGCTAAAAAGCAAAGCCAAATCTGTGGCCCTCTAACAAATACTTAATTAAAATTTCAGTCCAAGTACTTTGTGCAGAGACTCATTCTTGCTTCCACCTTAATTTCCTCCAGTCTTGAATTCACCACCCACTTATCTCTGAATGTCACCCTTGTACTTATCTCTGTAAGTCATTAGGAACAAGATGTGGTATAAGTGATATGTTCCACTTGAAAAAAAGTATAGCCTAATAAAACAGGCATTTTATGAGTTCAGTCTCTAAAGGCATTTTTAAAATGCGCTCCAAAGTGCTTTTTCTAAAGGAAAACCTTTTTTAGCAAATATTTCTGAAATTAGAAAATTCTTAACAATTATTTATTATTTAGGAACTACAAAAATAAAACTTTCATTATACATATTTGAGAGCACACAGAAAACTATAAATGTCCTTATGAAATATCCCCCAAGTCATTTTAAATTTTAAAATACAGATCAAATCACTATAAATGCAGTTATAATTGAGCATTTATTTTGAATAGGAATTGATCAGACTAGTTTCAAAAGTGGTTCCTAGAATTTGTGTAAGCTCCAACTTTTGTTCTGTGCCTATGTTACTCCTTAAAGTAAGACAGAATAAAATTTAGAGACCAAAAATCTCTAGCTACATTCCTGCTTCAGGAATTGTAGCAAAATCTCTTGTGTCATGTGGAAAAATAAAAATCTTAAGACTCAGGGCCAGGGAAGTAGGGTAGTGGTGACACAGTTTGGCAGCAGAAAGCAAGGCCTTGAGTTTGAACTCCAGCAGCAAAAGAAAAAAAAATAAATGTACAGCTTTTTCTTAAAGCACTTTAGGAGCTTTACACAAACAAAAGGAGAAGTCAACTGCTGTTTCCCCTGTTTAACAATTCAGGGCATTTCAGCCATGTGAAATAACATACATTATGGTTCTACAGTGCTTTATGACAGAGATGAGCACTTAACAAGACTTTAAAAACGTTTGGTCTCTACTGTGAAACTCTTAATTTTTGGTGTAATAACCTTATTGATGGGCTAAGAAGCCACTTAGTAGTATTTCTGTTCTGGGTAACGTGTTAGGTCACTCAGGCATCTCCTACATTCCAGGATCATCCTGCTAGAGATGCTTACTTCACAGTCAGAAAATACACATGTGGCAGCCCATGATGGTGGCACACACCTGTAATCCCAGCACTCCTAGAGGACTCCCAGGAGGATCACAAGTTCCAGTTCAACCTGGGCAACTTATCCACACCCAGTCTCAAAATAAAAAATAAAAAAGGGCTGTAAATCAGTGCAAAGGTACTGGGCTCAATTCCCAGCACCACCAAACAATCAAAACACCGGCAGAAATTAAACTTGCAGTTAAGACTGAAATCCCACACCTCTAACTAAACATTTACACAGGTAAATGAAATAGGATCTTAGTTCTTTATACTGATTGAAAACTTTTTTCATTTCAAATCAACACCTGAATCAAAGAAATCCATTAATTATTCTCAAGTGGACAGGTACTCATTGAACACCTGAGAATCCCCAAATTGGATTGAAAATGAAAAGATACAAAAGCAGAATTTTTGTTCATGCAAGTTCATAGCTTAGCTAGTCAGACACCCTTACACAAAGAAACAATTAATAAATGAATGCTCAATTCAAAGACTTAATGAGCAGAAAAGATTAAAATATAAAATAGTACATAATCAAGTGGTAATACTGGGCTCTATCCTTAACAGCCACACAGCAGCCTGTGCAGGAGAGCTACATAAAATTTCACTATAGTCCGGTGTGAAGGCACAAGCCTGTAATTCCAGCACTCAGGAGGCTGAAGCAGGAGGATTACTGACAAGTTCAAGGTCAGCCAGTGAGTTCAAGGGTAGCCAGGACTTCACTGTGAAACTCTGCCTCAAAAAAAACCAATAAATGAATAATTGCATTTTAAACATACAGTAGCCCTGCTTAAAATCCTTCCCTGGTTCTGTCACCAACAGAGAAAAGCCCAAGCTTCTAAACCTCTGACCCTACCCTGGAATCCCCCCCCTTTCTTTATAGTGATTAGTGGCCTCTTCTCCTCTAGCTGGCCCCATCCCCCACATTCTCGCCTATCTCCAAAATCCCCACCCCGCCTTAGCTTAGTCTGAATGTTACTCACACTTCAAGACACTTTCAGAAAATATTCCCTTATCCTTCTTCCAGCCTCCACACCCAACAGGATGGCGGAAGTGCCCAGCGCCTTGGCGCCCTATCACAGCACCCACTCCTTATCACATTTATTTATAAGAAACAAGTTTACTGTCCTCTCTTCTGAACTGGCTAACTTCTGAACAGCAGAAATACGACTGTCTCTAAAGTCAGTACAAATCGAATCCGGAACACTTCTTAACCCTCTGCATGCCTAAGACCCAGTAAGTCTTAAAAGTCTAACAGAAACTGAATGTAGTAGGTCAGTGGTAGAGTGCTTGCCCAGCAAGCACCAAGGTTATTGTTACTTATCATTAAATGGATGAGCAATGTAATCGAATCTGCTTGAAATTCCAACAAACTTTCCTGGCACAGTCCTACTTAGGACTTTTTTTAAAAAGTAGTTTTACGTTTACAGTGTAAAAAATACAACTATTTTCTGACCCCTAAAAAAAAATTTCAGCCATAAACCTACTCCCCAGGTGATTTTGCTAGGTGTAAACTCATCCTGACAAAATTTCACAACTCATCCAAAGGCAAAACGAGTCTACCGCGTCCACTGACACACTTCCTAACCGCAGCGACTGGTCACCGGCTGAGACACCGCCGGGTGTCTATGACCCGGTATCCTGCGCGTCTGAGTTCTTCCTTTTCTCTGCCCAACTTCCGCGACGGGCATTCCCTGTGTGCTCCTCCAAGATGCCTCGGAAGCAGGACTTCTGTGCCCAGCCCGGCCCCGCACCTTCGCCCTCCATCGCCGGTAGAAAGTCGTCAAATCCCGAGCCACGAGCACCCTCCCGGCTCCGGGACGTTTCTGCCCCCTGGAGAAGTCGGGGCGCCCGAGCCACGGCCGGAGCCTCCCTCCTGACGCGGTCTGGGGGCGTCCCCCGGGGGCCCTGGGCGCGCCTCGCCGCCGCCCCACAGGTGTCCCTGCGTACTCTGAACCCGACGGTGAGGGGCGGCCTCCGTCGGAAATCCACGCCGAGTACCGGCTCCGCTCAGCCAGCTGGCGACGGCCCAGGGCTCGGCCAGCGCGTGGGACTAGGGCGGCAGCGGCCCCGATGCGACGCGCCCCGTCAGATGGACGGCGCCGACAGATGACCCAGCAGTCTCCGGCCCGCGCGCCGCCGCCCTGCTCCCGGAGTGAGACCCGCACCCCCTTGGCCCCCCCCCGGATGCTCCGAACCTCGCCCGCGGATCCTCCCGCGTCGGGACAGCCACTCTGCCCGCGCAGCGCCAGTAGGTCCCGGCTTGGAGCGTCCACTCCCCGCCCTCGCCCCCGCCTCCTCTCAGGCCCCGCCCCCGCGCGGCGAGGGCACGCACGTGACGCTCCTGGCGTCACTTCCGGGGCGCGGGCAGAGGGATGCGGAAGCTACAGTGGAGCGAGGTTCTGGTTGAGGCCCAAGGCTGGCTTGGAGGGCCGCGGGGACTACGGCGGAGGCAGGAGAACGAGGGTGGCCTCGAAGCGAATGTGGGAGCGCTGACCTGGCGCATTCGGGACCCGCGGAGAGGCTGGTGTTCGGCGGCGATTCCTCCCTCCTCCTCTCGGGATCCGACTTGCTATAGGCTGAAGCGGAGCTGCCTCGCGACCTCCAGCCGCAGTAGGAGCGCGGAATGAGAGGCAGAGGCGGGAATGCGTGTGGGAGAGAGGAGCCCCTAGAAAGTGTGGCAGAACTATGACTCTCATTCCTTCGTGGATCTTAGGATCTTACAGGTGTTGGAGTTAAGGGGCCTTAAAGTGATTGTTTGGTCCAAATCTATTTTTACAGGTGAGCATTATCGAGAGCCCAAAGTTAAATAAATCAGTCAGTGTCACACAGTACTAAAGACCAAGTCACAAACGGAATCCAGTTCTGATACCCTTCGAAGAATGCTGGATGCAGCCCCTAAATACTGCCTCTCTTGGGCGCCATCTATGGCATAAGGTGCAGGCACTGTAGGAGGGGGAAAAATGAAAACACTATGCTGCATGTGGGAGGCAGAATTGTATTAGAATCCAGTTTTAATAACTGTAGCCTCTGTGATCTTGGATAGGTTACCTATTTCTCAGTATTTGTTCGTTATTTACGAATAGGGATTGATTCGCTGTCAGAGTATTAAACACCTGTGTGTTAGACTGACGATACAACAGTGTAAAACAAAAGTACCTGCACTGACTAGATTACATACCAGGGGACAGGTGGAAGAGCCAATAATACATTTATATCAGTGCATTAGACAGTGACCATTGCTGTAAAGGAAGTAGTGCAACAAGGAATTCGAGGTTTTAGAGGAGACAGGAAAGACTTCACTGAGGGCACATGAATAAAGGGTGAAGGAGCCAGGTTTGGTGCTATGCAAATATCCGCTCGAATTCTGTGCACAGGGGAGTCGGAAGTGGAAAGGCACTTCCAACCTGTGTGGCTCCAACAGTGAATTAGGTGGAAATAGAAGAGATCCAAAGGTAGCAGACTAAACCCAATGTGGGAAAAAACTCACCAGATGAGAGCTCTGCAGAGAAGAGATAGGACAACTCAGTCCACCTACTAGCAGTAGATGTTCAGTGTGTTTTATTTTGGGAGATACTTGGAATTGAACCCAGGACCTTCACACTTAGCTACACCCCCAGCCCTTTGTAAATGTTTTGTTTCGAGACAGGGTCTTTAAGAAACCACCAATAGCTGGGGGTCTGTGCTAAACTCACAGCCATAACTAATTTCTACCAGTGAAAATAGGGATCCCCAATGGGAGAGGGAAAGAATGCAGAGTTTTGTGTGTTTGGGGGTTTACCCAGCTTCTCTCTAAGAAACCACACCTCCCTACATTGTCAGTTCACAAAGTTTAGCAGTCCCATGGCCCAGTACCTGGTGTCTAAGAACAGGTAGGTAAATCCTGCCTTTCCTCTGGCCACACTGAATGTAAGATTGCTGTGAGCCGTCCTTGGAACTTTTATAGCTCTCAGAAAGTGTCTGTCTCCCTTTGTCTGTCTCTGTTTCCATCTGTCTCTGTCTGTCCCTGACAAACCCTCATTAAGTTTCCCACTCTAGCCTCAAACACATGAGTATGACCCTGCTAGCTCAGCCTCCCAAGTAGCTGGAATGACAAGCACACACCGCCCAACCTACCTGTCTCTTCTCTGATTTTGCCAAGGGCAGTGTAATCCTAAAACTAGAAAAGGCCATTTCTGCCACAGTGGATAAAGGCAGCCAGCCTCAGGATGGACTCCAGGAAACTAAATTCTGAGAACTTCTAAGGACACAGTACTAAGATCATTTCCAAGAGGTTTAATTCACTGAGTTGACTGGTGAATTAAAGAGTTAAGGCAGAGCTAAAGGTTTATCAGATTATGAGGCTCCTAAGTGGGGAGTGGTTTAGGAATCACATCATTTATGCCATTTGATTTAAAAATCAGGGAGACCCAGGTGTGGTAGTGTACACCTCTAAACCCAGCACAGGCAGAAGGATCGCAGGTTTGAGCCCAGCCTGGTTAACTTAGCAACTCAGCAAGACCCTATCTCAAAAGAACAAAACACAAAGAAGTCAAAGCTGTACCAGGGGAAAGGAGAGTCAGTCACACATCCGGGAGAAGACACTGTAAGCCCTACTATCCACATCTTTTTCTGGGGCAGCCAGGCCAGGCAGACTCACACCAACCCTGCCTCAGGGTCTAGGAAGTTGGTGGGGGAGGTGGAGGTTCTCCTGTCCACTCTATCCACACTCTCAAGTGCAGACAACTCTCCCCCAAGCTCTCCTCCAATTTTAGTATATGTGCTGCCAAAGCGAGCACCCAAGCTCTCCTCCAGACATCTCTGTACAGCCCTGGCAAGGCTGTGGGTCTGCATCCTCGGGTCTCCCGAGTACAGACGAGAGGCCAGCACAGTGAGTCAATGCCCAGTACATCTGTCATCAGAGCTGTCCTACCACTATCTCGAAGAACGAGTACAGAGCTACATATGGTGTCACGTCCCTGTAATCTCAGCATTCTAGGCAGCTGAGGCAGGAGGATGGCAAATTTGAGCCCAGCCTGGGTGCTTAGTCAGATGCTGTCTCCAAGATAAAAAAAGATCTAGCAAACACTTGAAAGTCCTAGGTCTTTGACCATATGTCCCCATGTAGGTGTCACCATGCTATTTCCTGCATGGCCGAGGTTCATGGGTCCAGGAATTAAGGGGATGAAAACAGGGGTGGCTTCACTCATAATTACCACAACAACCCACTGGAAAAGTTTTGCTTCTTGTCTCCATCACCTTAAGCCTCCTGCCTAGAGGTCTTAGTTTCAAAAGGAGGAATGCTTTCACCAGGAGACATAATGATTCCACTGACCTGGAAACTAAAATTGCCAGTCTGGCTGGGTGTGCTGGCACACACCTGTAGTCCCAGGATTCAGGAGGCTGAGGCAGAAGGATTGCCACGAATTCAAAGCCAGCTTGGGCAACACAGTGAGTTCAAGCCCAGCCTAAACTTCATAGCGAGACCCCATCTCAAAAAAACAAAACAAAAGTGACATATTTTAGTATATATATGACCCTTCCACCATGGTGTTTCTGCCTCGGAGCCAGCCAACTATGGACTGAAACAGTGAACCCCAATGAACCTCTCCTCCTCTAAGGTGTGGGTGTTGAGTGTTGCGTCTCAGCAAGAAGCGAGTGACTATAACAGGTAGGGAGGGGAAGTCGGTTTCTACTGGGATGTCTTCAGGCTGAAATGACTAACAGAATTAGGTAGCAATATTTTACAGCTGACTGGGTATATGGTTCAAGACTGAGGGAAAAGGCCTGGACAGGAATATAAATTTGAGATTAGCCAGCACAGTTATCAGCTGTGCCAGTTATCAACTGATTGCCACTCAGCTCCAAATTTACCTCTCATTGCCTACTCTGCAGAAACTAAGGTGAGACCTTTCAGTATTTTGTTGTTGCTGCCAGTGAGCAATAATGGCCAGCTTTGTCAATAGAGGGCATCAGCGAGACACCAATGGAGGGAGGGCATTTTCCTTAGGAGTTCAGTGTATATAGCTGTCGAGCACCTAGTTGCTGTGGTGCTTGGAGTCCACAGCACAGAGGCCAACAGCCTTCCCTGGCATCCTCTTGGGTGTTTGGAGTGAACACCCAAGCAAGCACCCTGGTGGCGATTCTGCCATTCTGTAAGCCCTGGAACGAACTTGGAGGAAGAGTGCTTCCTTTGGCCCTCTACCCCAATCTAGGCACAGTGGCTGCTCCTTGTATCTGTTATTCCCATATCCTTTATAGTTATCTTAGCCAATCCCTCATTACACCACTTCTAATACAGCTAACAATTATTTTAAATGTGTAGACTGGGTGTGGTGGCACACGCCTGGGATTCCAGCACTTGGGAAGCTGAGGCAGGAGAATTGCCGTGAGTTCGAAGTCAGCCTGGGCTACACGGTGAGTTCAAGGCCATCCTGAACTACACAGCAAGACCCTGTCTCAGAAAAAAAGAAAGACATACATTATTCAAATTACTGTGTGGTCCCTTTCCTCTGCATATAAATAATGGAAATACAGGCAAGATTGCCCAAAGAGATGGCGTAGACTGGAACATCAGATAGGTAAGGTACCATGAAGTCTCTGTATGTCATTTCCTATTTTGAACAGGTGAGACGTGAAGGCACATGGGATGGCAGGAGCCCCGAGGTCAGCTTCCATTCTTGGACACCAGATGTGGTGCCCTCTGGGGTCTGCTCTGGGCCTGGCTGGCCCTGGCTGCAATGGGTACCTACCTGCACTAGCAGCAGTTTCAGCTACAGTCGGAGCTGGAGTTTCTTCGCTAGTCCCTCGGGGTCCTACATAGTAACGGAGCATCTTCTGAAGCCAGGGTTTGAACAACACAGCTCACAGACACTGTATACAGTGACCAAGCTCCCAGGTTCACCTTGGCTGCTCCAGGCTGCTGGGGACCCACATCCTTTTCGGGGCTCTTTTGGACAGTGTCTCCAGACCTTCCTTGAAATTGTTGATGACACTGCAACTGTCAGACAAGGGTCTTTGGCCTCGGCCAATCCCAGCATCATGGAGATGCAGAAGCAAAGGAGAGGAGCCCTTGTCTGTGCCTTGATGTCACTGCTATCTTCACATTTCACCCTGGTGTAGGGCCATGGTAAGAAAAGACACATTTTCACCTACTGGAATGTTGGGTCCTTAGCTAAGAACCAGGCAAACTCATTTCCTAAAAAAACAGAATGATTAAGTACAAAAACAAAGTCACAAGGAAACAAACAATATTACTTACAAACACCAGAAATCGTAAAACACACAGAGGTTGAGTATCTGGAAAGCCTTCGATGCCAAAAACATCATGTTGTTATCCATGGTCATGTATGTATGTAGTAGTTACTTTTCTAGAGTCAATGATTTGCAAGGGAGCAGATTTAATACAGGACAAGTCAAGTTACAAAATTCGCACACACAAGCCAAATGCAAGAAGAGTGCAGGGCATCTACCTATCACTAGAGACCCAAAAGAGCCAATTAGGCTGGGAGCCCACGACCATGTCCAGTGTACATCTGCATCTGCACTAAAAGGCTCAAGAAATCTATACTGGAGGCAGGATATATTATTCATAGCAGAGATGAAGACCAGAGTTCCCCTGAAGTGAACAGCAGCCATCCCTGATGACAGCAAGGCCCCGAGCTCCTTCTGTGTCCAGAATAGCCAAGTTCCCTTCTGCAGAACCAGCCACAACAGAGCTTTTCCTGGAAAACAGCTAGCCCCTATCTTCGACTCCCATTCTCCTATTTGTGTTGTGTTGGCTACAATCCTCAGGTGGACCTTCTATACCCAAAACCACACTAACTCAGTCCATCTGGGCGTTCCTGCTCAAGTTGACCACAATAAGTCCACCACAATGCACCTTGAGTGGACAGTCTGGGAATTCCACCTATGGATCCAGTTCCCAAACTCAGGCTGTCCCAGGGGTGTTGCCACCATAAAGAGTCAGGATTGCGACCTCAACAGGGAATGGCATTGATAGTCATTCAAAATCAGTTCAGGATGGAATCCTCTGGTTGAAGGTGCAGCCTATAGGAGTGATGAGATACTCTTGCAGAAAGGATTTCTCATTGTTCTAGCTCTCTGGATAAATGTCAGTTTCCAAATAGCGCCATACTTTTAAGAATAAAATTAAGCAATTAGAATAACCCCTGAACATGTCTGCAAATACATTCTCCTTTGATGCCTGGGAGTGCCAAGTGAACGATGCTGCTCTCATTTTAGCTAACAGCAATGTAGTCAGTTTTATCAGGAAAGTCCGTATTTTTTTAAGAAGCTCTTGGAGCCAGGCAGGTTGTGCACACCTGTAATCTCAGGACTCTAGGACGCTGACACAGGAGGATTCAAGTTCAAGCCCAACCTGGGCAATGCAGTGACCTTGTGAGACTCTGTCTCAAAATAAAAAATGGCTGCAGATGTAGCTCAGTGCAAAGGCACTGGGTTCAATCCCCAGTAATGGGGAAGAAAAAGGACAAAGCTTTGTGAACTTGACTCGTTTGTAAAATACTGACATTCTCCCTTTCCAGGCAGAAGAGGGCAAAGCTGGTGTTAGTGCCCAGTGGGCTCCTGCAGGCATCTTCTGCTGCTGCGATGGATCACATTTACAAGATCTCAGAGGATCCACCTCAGTGTGAGTGATACAGACTCTGCAAGAGCCTTGGCTGCAGCTGTAGAGAGAGCCTGGAAACACTCCAAATCTGAGTAGGACACAAAGGAAATCTTGGAAAGCCAGGGACATCAGTGCAGACAATCAACCTGCCTGAGATGGGGCAGCCCTGGGCAGTGTCACTTCATCACTGGATGCCACATGCCATTGAGGGCAAGGCTAGAAGCGGCAGCCTTTAAAGTCTAGTCAGGACAATCATGAGCAAGGGAGAGGTGGAGATGACATCCACATGCGCACACTGGGCCCCTGGGGCAGAGTCAGGGAGTACAGCTGGTCACCATGATGTAATACAGGGAAACTCAGTCTCAAAGACATTTGTAGAGGTCATTACACATACTCCTGACTCCATCCTGCCTCCTTTACAACAATACCAAAGGCATAAAGCGTCAACTTTTTAACGGGGGTCAAGCTCTGAGTTTTGGGGTGCTCTGGGATTCTATTTCTGGTTTTAGTAATGATTAAGTATGGATCCCCTCATTCCAAAGATATACTGGGGCAAGGTCATCTGCCAAGGTCATGTGACTGGA
Organism: Hystrix cristata; assembly: GCA_004026905.1. Taxonomy (NCBI): domain Eukaryota; kingdom Metazoa; phylum Chordata; class Mammalia; order Rodentia; family Hystricidae; genus Hystrix; species Hystrix cristata. The sequence goes on along the minus strand of PVJO010002799.1, from coordinate 15,963 downwards.
AAACCACCGGGCCCTATTACACATTAGGAGAACTGTCCACAAGCCATGATTTGTCGAAGATGCGTCAGGTTGATGTGAAGGTCAGAGAAGACTGGAGAGGGTGCATCAGAATCTGACTGCAGACGCTGTGATCAAGGACTTCTGGATGGTCTTTCCCATCATTGTCTGGATTCTGTCCTGCTGCACAGAGGTCCTGTTTCCACTTGGTGGCAAGTGGCTGGAGAAGGTGTCCAATACCTTGGATCTTAAATACCCATCCCCATGAAGCCCGTGAGCTAAAGGCTTTGCTGCCCAGGTGGGTGCAGTGGCCCGACCTGTAATCCCAGCAACTCGGGAGGCTAAAGCAGAACTGTGTGAGCCCAGGGGTTTGAAGCCAGCCTGGCAACACAGCAGACCCCATCTCAAAACCAAACCAAAGCAAACCACAAAAGACTTGGTATCCAGCGTGGCACTGACAGGAAGTGGCAGGAATGAAGAGGTGGGCCTTGTGAGAGGATTTAGCCAGCAGGGGTCTGCTCTCCAAGGGAATCTCCCTTCATTCCCAGCCCACAGGTAAACAGCTTTGCCTACCACATGCTCTGCCATGAGGTGCTGCCAGAGGCCAGCAGCGGGCCCCACAGGTCTGCACTGAGCCCCCAAACCTCTGAGCACTCTCATCACAAACTTCTTCTCTTTTTAAGTCGCTTCTCTCAGTGTTGAGTAACAGTGACAGAAAACTAAGACAGGGTGGATACCCAGGACCTCCAGGCCATGTCATTCCTCAGGACAAGCGTGTGAAGGAGGAAGTCCTCAGCAGGCCAGGTGGACAACTGCCCTGTTCCCAATACTGCTGCTGCTGCTGCTGCTGCTGCTGCTGTGTGTGTGTGTGTGTGTGTGTGTGTGTGTGTGTATTTTGCAGGTGGAAGTACAATTTTGGCTACTGAATCTACTAGATAACCCAAGTGTATTAATTTTCCAGTAGTACTGTTCATTTCCTCTGTATTTAGATTTTATAACCAAATATTCATGTAAGGAAGAAACAAGGAACCTAAATTCACGGCTAATAAGATGGGTGTAGCAATGACTGGAAAAGAAAACAAAAACCTACATAATCACATGTGCTCAGGATAAGAATTACCTTCATCAGCATTCTATTCATATGCATGCTTTATTTACAAGTTATGTTAGAAGTTTACATTATATTTTAAAATTACAGAGTGTTGGGGATTTAGCTCAAGTGGTAGAGTGCTTGCCTAGCAAGCACAAGGCCCTGAGTTCGATCCCCACCACCCAAAAAATAAAATAAAATAAAATTACAGAAATTAAGCCAGGAGTCGTGGCCCATGCCTATGATTCCAGCACTCAGGAGTCTGAGGCAGGAGGATCACCATGAGTTCAAGGCCAGCCTGGGCAACATACAGAGTTCAAGGCCAGCCTGAACTGCATAGCCAGACTCTAGTCTCAAAAAATAAAAATAAAAAATAAAAAAAGAGAAGGAGAGAAATTAAGCTACCATACATGGTAGGAAAAGCTAAATGGTAAGGAACAAGGGACACAAAATAAAAGGTAAGTAAAGAAAAGCTATAGGAACAGGCTACAAGTTCAACAAATCAAAATTAAAAATAAAACCAGCTAAGAGGTTCTCTTCACAAAGACGAAGGGTCACACAAATAAGAGAGAGATCCAGAGTCCAAGGGCCGCCAGCTTCAAGCCAGACACCTAGCAACTCAACTGAACTACAGCGTTCCCCTTCCGTTTCCTTGAACCCCCGGGGCAGCCACACCTGGTGCCCCCTCCACAGATCAGCTTGGGTCTGCACAGCTGCAGACAGGCCTGTCAGGCTGCAAGGTCTCACTGACTCAGCCCGCCTGAGGCAACAGACTGGGTGTCTGGCTCCACAGGGAGCCAACCACTACTCACCTGCTCAGGGCCACGGTCTACCAGCAGCATGTGTTCCTCACTACCAAGAGCTATGAACCGGGACCCTGTCTACCTCCTTAATGCTCAGGGCTTTTATAAGCCTACTTATCTAAGGAAGGGTTTGTGGTAGTGATCCTCCTGCCTCAGGCTCCTGAGCAGCCAGGACTACAGACATGCACCATTATGCCCACCTAAGAGAAACTGTTGTAATTCTCCTTCCTGAAATGTCTGCTTTACAAACCCTCACAGGTTAGGTGGAGTAAAGTCCTGAGCCTCAGAGGTGTGACACTGAGCTCAAGAGGAAGGGCGGACTTTGCCGCTGAACACCCTGAGGATTTCAGATGGGGCTGTGGGTTAGAATGCGATTCTGGCTGGCTATGTGCTCTGGGGAAATGACGCCTCAATGAGCTTGTTTCCAGCCCAGAAGATATTACCCCGTATTACTACGGTGTGGTTGTGTGCTCAGTAATTAGGTCAGGGGAAATACCTGGCAAGAATGATGTAGCGCTTTTATTAAAGCCAGAATCACCTGACATGCAAGGGAAGCAATCAGAGGACAGAGGACCTCCCTGAACTTCAGAAGGCACCCATGAGGGCGCATCCTAGAAGCAACTCCAAGGGGTAGCCAATGAGGGTGCTCACGAATTAGCTGCGAAGGGTGTCACACTCTGCTCTTAAAGGAAGGCCAAACTGTGTCCATTTTGCTCAAGGACGTCTTGGTCTTAACCACCAGGCTCACATGCATTGACAGCACTCATTTCTCCTCTGACAAAGACGAGGTCCGCCGGGAGGGGTTGCTCTCAGTACAATCTGACGTGACTGCTCATGACTGTTCAGCCGTCGTCTCTTCATCCCCTGGAGAAGTCGCACCGAGAAAGGACAGAGCTGTGCGCCCCAGCTGGGGTGGGGATACGCCTACCTGAGACAGGGACAGAGTAACTCCGGAGGTGCTGTCACAGCCTCCTACCCTCAACATTGAGTCAGGACAGAAATCCAGCACTGGCCACACAGCAGAGCTGGTCTTATTAGTGTCGCATCCCTAAACACAACACATTTCAAGCAGAAACCAAGACACATTGTTGGCAACGTGGGAGGCCAAGGGGGGATGACAACGGGTCTAAAAAAGAAAGGCACAACACCCAGGTTCTAGCTCTTGACTTTAATGCCATCTGAGGGTACTGAGGTGCCACACACAAAAACGCTCAGATGGATGTGTGGACACACACGGGAAGTGTTATGCTGTGTACAGAAACCTGCACCACCCAGAGAAGGCATCGGACCCCGGAACCTGCTGCACGAGGGTGGTTTCTACGCTCATCTTCTCTCCCGCCTCCCCCTCCCCTCTCTGCCCATACCTCCCCATGCTATGTTTCTTCCAGCGTTCCAACAGATGCCTTTCCCACCCTAGTTCCCAACGCTCCTCTTTTCAGCACCAGGAGACATGTATAACCTGCACCCAAGAGCCCCCAAAGCAGTACTCAAAAAGCATAATCATTTATATTAGAGTCACGAATGGACAGGAAGCATGCAGAAGCACCATGTCTGAAATTCCTTCTGGGACCCAACTGCCCCGGGGAGCGGGTCATGTTGTTGCTGTTTGTCTTAACCCCTTGGGATGTAACTTAGCCCAGGAGTGCCCATGGATGTGCACCTCACTCTGTGTATTGCACATGTCTACTTCCTAGTCCACCAGAAGACCACTCAGAACAGCAAGGTCCTGTCACCTGATCAGCCCAAGACTCGAGCTGGACAGTCCCAGAGTATCCCAAGCCCCAGGAAGGAAGAACAGGAAGTTCAGAGCACAGTGGCTGCTTTTCATGACTGGAAGGCCTGGGCAGCCATGCTTGGTTAAGGGTGGTGACAACACTTTTCTTCCATTTAGCAAACTACCAGAAGACCCTCCACCCCCACACCCAGGATGTGACACAATTCAGTGTGGTTTTCTTTCACCTTCCCAGTCAGTGAGCAATACTACACCAGGTGGAAAATGTGCCTAAAGCCAAACACAAGAGGCTCCAGGGCAGGTACATGGGTTGGACTCACTGACAATGGGCCTATCTCAAAGCAAGATGAATCTGGTCTCTTGTCAAGAGGGGAGCCATTTATTGAGATAACGCAAAGAATTCCATGAACACATACTTCCTTTCAGACAGGGAGAAGGCTACGTACCATGGGAGACCTGCTTCTGGCCCTAGGCCTTCTTATGCTCGGGACTGGCCACTTGGAGTTGGAAAAGAACCAAATTGACTCTTGCAGAAATTACCACTTCATTACATGGAAGCCATCACAAACCACCTCCTCCAATGGCACATTTCAGCCTGGCCTTGGTTCTCATCAGAGAGCGGCCAAACGAAGCCACTGAATGCTTTTATTCTAAGCAGAACGTACTCTAAGAGGGCAGAGAGGGCTAGAGAGTAAACATGGGGGGGAATGGAGAATCCCTAGAATGATATATTACGTCACATTTCTGTTTTACTAGTCAAAGGAAGACTTGTAATAAATATATTTTTCAGTATAAAGAAAAGTTCCTGTTGCCACAGAAAAGTAGAGAAATCATGGGTTAAAAAGGGGGAATTTTCTTCTTTCTTTATAAAACACACACAGAGGTACATGGTCTGCTCCAGTACCCTCTAACATTAGGATATAAAGAGCAAAAGGAAGAATGCAGTGGAATTAAAAACAAAAAGAACACGCACAGCGGCAGTGCCTGCAGCCCCAGTACTCAGGAGGCTACAGAGGGAGGATGGCCTGAGCCCAGGAGTTCGAGACCACCCTGGAGGACACAGTGAGGCACTGTCTCAAAACAAGGAAAAAAAGAAAAGGGAAGGAGGTGAGGGAAGAAGGGGGGAGGTAGGGAAGGAGGAGGGGAGGGAAGGGAAGGGAAAGAGAGTGGGGAGAGCGAGCTCCTTAAGTTGGCTGCCGATGTTGCCTCTCCACCTGCGTGATGGCACCAGACACACAGTGAGGACAACACGGGAACAGAGACAGAGAATCTCCAGCAAGAAGTACACAGACTGGCCTTATCTAGCACCCCAGGACCCCAACAAACCTTGGTGATCTGTGTTTTGAGCAAAGCTGCATTTGCGCAAGCCAGCTCTGTCCCTGTTGCGCATGGACTCTAACCTGCCAAGCACTATGATGGTCTACAGGGAGAATGGCAAGAGAAGGGAAGGGAATGGAAGGGACAGGGCCAAGGCTGAGCGGAAGGACCAGGCTTAGCTATCTGCAGGCAGCTCACATGGACTTCCTCCTGAAGAGTCGGCCTGTCAGTCAGAAAATGAACATAACCTTCCCACACCCCGAAAAGAAACATGCCTGGCATGGTGGCACACACCTATAATCCCAGCACTTGGGAGGCTGAGGCAGGAGGATCGTTCTGAGTTTGAGGCCAACCTGGGCTATGTAGTGAGTTCAAGGCCAACCTGGATTACGTAGTTAAGACCCTGTTTCAAGCCCCACATCCCCAAAGAAAAAAAAGAAAATGAACACATACGAGGCAGCAGGCAATGCCAACCAAAGCAATTTAAGTGAAACATTCTTCTGTGAGAACAGGACAGGTGTCCTGCTGCTGAGGAAGGCGCTGAGCAGAGACACTGAGAACGGGAGGACACACGTCTAGGAAGGTGAATGATGGTCCTTTCCTCTTGGAGCTCGGTCCCTACCTGCCTCCCTCTACAGGAACGGAAACCATGCCACACAGCCCTCCAGCTGCAGGGAGGAATCTGGACCGACCCTGGGGTGCCAGCCTCTCCCTCTCAGGAGGACATGCCTGTGGTCAGCTCCCCTGGCCCCTCACCTACCTGCTCCCGTCACGCTGGGATCAGGAATGCTGTTCTCATCTTTTGTTTCTTTTTTGAGATGGGGTCTCCCCATGTTGTTGGGACTGAGTCTTGAACTTGTGGGCTCAAGAGATCCTCCCGCCTCAGCTTCCCTAGCAGCTGGGACAACTGCAGATGCCGCTGCACCTGGCTCACCAATTCTTTACAGATCCAAACACCTCCCTTCAGAACCACCCAGGAATAGTCCAGACAGCCATGGTAACAGAGGACACCTCTTATTGCTTGGTGGAAATGTTATGTTCTGACCAGAGATGTGGCACAGCACTTGGCCACATCCTGACCAGTTATCTGGACTGCAGACAGAGCAAGAAGGAAATGCAGTGGGAAGAGGCAGTTTGGGATGTTTGTGGAAATGTAGGAAGTAAAACACAATGGAGGCTTGCTGCTGTCTTCCTATGATTCCTGGCTCTTCCTTTACTTCCTCAGAACAGAAACTCTCCAAGGAAGAGGACATGGGAGGACAGAGCAACAGGGTGCAAGGAAGACTCCCTTCGAAGGGTTCATCATAAACTCGAACCTAACGCAAGACATAGCAGCCAAGGAGGTGCTCTGAGCCTCAAAACGGCATTACTTCAGTAACACACTGGCCTGCCTGGCTTGGGGATCTCTGGAGGAACCTTTGCCTTTTCTGCCTGCAGGTGATGACCTGGGCAAGCCCCACGACAGGGCTGTAAACACTGTGTTTTTCTAAGGCCAACCTGGTAGACGGCTTTGGCAACTACAGTAAGACCTCTAAACAGTGAGGAAGGCCCTGTTCTGGAGGAGAAGACAACGTGGGGGACTATTCTTAGGAGACAGGACCCACTTTTCTTCTCCGTGCTCACACTGACTCGCTGAGTACAGGATGGGAGCTGGGACAGGGCTGGGAGGGGCTATTCTACGTCAGTAATGCACTTCTACGTGGGCGAACCTCTCCTGCGAGGTCCAGAAGGTGATGAGACCTCTCTGGACTTCCGGTGAATCCCTCACTAGACCTCACCAGCTTCAAGTGAAGCCTGCTACGCCTTGTGGAGAGGCCAGGTGAGAGCAGACTCTGAGTCCCCGAGGACTACCAGCCCCGAGACTGAGCCTAAGGTTCAGCCAGGGAGAGCAGAGCTGCACCTCGGTCCCCTCGAAGCTGTGCCTCAGGACTCACAGCCCCTCTGGGACCTTATCCCAGAGCCAGCACGGAGGCAGGACACCTTCCCTGTCGGGACGCTCTGCCTAGAAGGCTACTCACCACCACGTGATCTTGAACTCATAGATAGGGCGCTTGCAGTAGTAGTGGTTGACGAGGTGTTTGTCACACACCCCGATGCACTGGTGGTCCACAGTGAGGCCCTGGGCTGAGAGGTCTGTGACCAGGCAGTGCAATAGGTCATAAACGTCAGCCACGGCCTCCCAGGGCCCGAAAGACACATCCACCTCACAGTGGTGCTCAAAGAGCTTCCCGTCGCTCTCACTCCGCTCAAAGCGCAGGGAGTTGAGCAGGGGACACTCGTACGGGGTGATGGGCATCTCTTCCTTGAAGACACAGACCTTGAGCTTGGCAAAGCGGGCCTTCCGCTGGACTGCGCGCAGCCGGGCAATCTCCACGATCCGCTCCAGGTGGTCTATGGGGGTGGACACAGCATCCATTAGCTGGGGGCAGCGGGAGGCCACCTAGGGAGCCCCAGAGTCAGAGGATGCAGGGGAGGAGACTGACTTCACAGGGAAGAGACTCAGTGAACTCAGGAAGCAAACTGGAACAAGGCTCGCCTTTCTCCACAGCAGGTAAGGCCTGTCCTTTTGACTGTCACAGCAAGGTGGGCCTCCCTTGATTGGAACCTTGCCAGTGTCGCTGTGAGGTGAGGCCATCCTCTCCCATCTCATGAGTGTGGAGGAACCCAGGACTGGGGCATTGACACAAGCCTCGTCGCCTCCTCCCCACCCCAGCCGTCCAGGGCCGTGGCCCTCACCTTTGTAATAGGGCATGAGTCCCAGAAACGCCTGGCGCACCTTCTCGCCCTTCAGTGGCTGCATGTTCTCCAGCTGCTCCAGCAGGGGCCCGATGGCATAGTATTGGGCCTCCTTGTGCACGGCCAGCACCCGCTCCCGGGGCGGCAGGTCCCCTGAGCGCAGGAAGTTCAGCACGTCCCTGAGCAGAGGGAAAGAGGACCGTGAGAAGGCACCTCGGTTTTCTCATCCACAAAATGAGAGAAAGTAACAAAACTACCTTACAGTGTTAGGAGGGAATTAAATGAATATATGAAAAGTGCTTAGAAAACTTCTGACACAAAGTAAGCCCTCAAAAAGTGTTATTAGTTCTACTGTCAGTATCATTATTTTAGGTATATTAGGTACTATTAGTATAATGGAAAGATCTGACATCTATCTTCTTAGTATACATACATACAGTTTTAAAATTAGAAGTTCTAATTTTTTTTTTTAATTTTTTATGCCAGGGATTGAACTCAGGGCTTTGTACTTGCTGGGCAAGCACTCTAACCACTGAGTGCTTGCCAAATCCCCAGCCAGAAGTTCTAATTTAAAAAGTTGTAATTAGCTGGGCATGGTGGTATACGCCTGTAATCCTACTATTCTGGGAGGCTGAGGCAGGAAGATCAAAAATTCAAGCCCAGCCTGGGTAATTCAGCAAGACCCTGTCTCAAAATTTAAAATGATCATTTCTCAGTCTTTTGGCTAAGATCAAGTGTAAAATTTAAAATGAGGCTGGGTGTGGTAACACATGCCCATAATCCCAGCACTCGGGAGGCTGAGGCAGGAGGACTGCTGAGAATTCTAGGCCAGCCCAGGCTATGTAGTGAATTCAAAGCCAGTCTGAACTACATAGTGCGACCCCATCTCAAAAAACAAAAAACAATACAAAAAATGAAAAAAGGGGGTTGAGGATTTAGCTTAGTGGTTGAGAACATGCCTAGCAAGTATGAGGTCCTGAGTTCAATTTCCCAGCACAAAAAATAAAAGGATGGGGATGTAGCTCAGTGTGAAGGCCCTGGTTCAATCTCCAGTATATTAAAAAAAAAAAAAAGCTACAATTAAATTACAAGGTATAATTACTGTTCAATAAATATGCAAACCTTTGTATTTGTTTTGTGTGTGTGTGTGTGTGTGTGTGTGCGCGTGCACGTGTGCACCAGGGATTGAACCCAATGCCTTCACAATGAGCTACATCACCAGAACCTCCCCTCCCCCCTCCCCACCCTTTTCTGAAGACAAGGTCTGGCTAAAATGCTAAATTGCCAGGTTGGGCTCAAACTTGCAGTTCTCCAGCCTCAGCCTCCCAGAATGCTGGGACTACAGGTGTGCACCACCATGCCCAGTTTTTTTCCCTTTTTGTTGTGCTGGGGATTAAATCCAGTCTCTTCTGTGCAAGGCAAGTGTTCTACCACTGGGCTACACGCCCCCCAGCCCAAACATACAAATCTTAATTATATAGTTTGATTACTTTTTAAAGTAGAAATATACTCACCCCTCCGCCACCTAGAGCAAGAAAATATTTCCAACTCCTTAAGCTCTGCTGGTGCACCCGCCCAGCCAGTCCCTGCGGAGGCAATCACCCTATCATCTTCCATCAACAATGATTAGTTTTGCATTTTCTTGAAATTCATATAATCATACATATATTCTTTTGTACCTGGCTCTTTCCCTCAATACAAATTTTTGTATGTGATGGTAGTTTGCTTCTGTTGGTTGTTTTTATTATTTATTATATATGTAGTATGTCATAGTATGACTGTACTATAATTTATTCACCCATTCTCTCCATGGACATTTCAATTGTTTCCAGCTTTTGGCTACTATGGCTAAAGCTGTGACAAACTTTCTTGTGAAGATGTTTTGTGGACCCAACCACCCATTCTCGGGCAGGTATCAGGGTAGAATTCAGTCCCAGGAGAAGTGCATGTATAACAAAGCAGCTGCAGCATTTTACATTCCCACCAACAACACTCAAGTGTTCTAGCTGTTCCACATTCTTACTCTTAGTATTACTCTGTACCTGTGCAGAGAAGACAAAATGCCTAATCCTGAGGTCTGAAAGAGCTGATTCTGGGACTGAATAAAACCACATATCATGCATTATTGACCGATATAGTTAATGTTTAAATTAAAAATTTATTACAATAAAAGACACATTGCCAAGACTGATGGGAGAAGTGTTCAAAGCGATGGAGAGTATTTTGGTATTTCAATGTGTCTTTCACCATTAGAAATTTCAATTTAAACATTCACTGTATGTTTTGATCACACATCGCTGGTCAAACATTTATGGCAGTTTCTGACAAATAAAAACATTATGGTGCCTCTTTATCCTCTTCATTCACTGGACCTGGCATCATGTGACTTCTGGCTTTTCCCTAAAGTCAAAATGACCACGAAAGTTGAAGTTTTGAATCAATTCACATCGAGGCAGCCACAACAGTGCAACTAAAGAAATAGAAGTGGACTCCAGATGTGCTTCAGAAAGTGGCAAGAACAATGAGATAAGTGTGTGGGAAGCAAGGGGAGTTAATAGCAACATGCCTTTTATTGTAATAAATTTTTAAAACTTGAATAGTCAGCATATTTTTGGATCATACTGTGTATGTTCTTAGAATAAAAGTTCAGTTCTCCTAGCTGTCCTTTCAGATTGTGTAGTCAGTGCTCAGGGTAATTAGATTCCTCACTGGCAGTGCTAGGGAGTACCCCAAGATCAAGCTGTTACCTCCATCATTAGTCTGTAATCCCAGTATAACCCCGCTACCACTGAGTATTAATCTGTATCAGCCACTGCTCCTGTGTTAGCCCCCAGATCTTCCTAATGACATTATGGGCTGGATGCTCTCCTACTTCCACTGTATAAAGGGGACCCAAGAGGCTCAGGAGCACCCTCACCAAAGCACCCCAAGCACACAGGTGTCCAGGCTTCAGCAGAAGCGCTCCACCCAAGGGCAGGGTGCTGATCACATGGGGACCACTGCAGACAGAGGCACACTGGGTGGGTGCTGGGGGCGTACGAGCTGTGACAGAGGGAACTGTACTGTGACAAATGCCCTGGATTCCTGGTGAGTTTCCCACCAACTGCATCTGCTGTTCTGACTCATTGGCCCCTGGAGTCCAGCAGTCCAGCAGGACTAGCAGCCACCATGCCTTGCTCTGCCAAACCTTTGCTGGGCTCCATCACACCCGGCATGGACTGCTGGGCCCAGGCACAGCAGCTCTCAATCCAGCACTCCTCCCTCTCTCAAAGCCCCTTCTAAGACGAGTCCTCTGGGATCTTTGGCAAACCTTTCTGAGCTCCGAAAAACAAGACCCTGAGGCAAGCCCCAGCTCAGAGTGCCATGGGAGCTGCCAGCTGGGGCCAGCGCTTTCCTCCCCCAAACAGCCTGTAAACAAAATCTTTTTATAGTTCCAGAAGCGATGTGACAGTTTTCTCAGCATAAGAGGCAGCTAACAGCCCACTGGGGATGCTTCAAAGCAAACAATCTGGCCAGAGGATAAAACGACCCCACCTCAGTGTGTGCGATCCTGGGGATCAGCATAGAGACAAGTGGGTGGACAAGTCCTGTCTCCCTGGTCATCTGGCTCAAGGTTCAAGGTTAGGTCAGCCCTCTAAGGTCAGCTGGAAGGAGCAAGAATCCAGCCACACACTGTGCTCCAGAATGCACCTGGCCAGGGCTCACACCGAGGTTCTTTAGTCCTTACTGATAGGCTTGTGAGGCAGCTGCAGGGATTTTTTACATCACAAACACAGAAACTGAGACACAGAGTCTTAAACTTGCTTATGTATAAGGTTGTCAGAAGCCTGGTACTGGAAAGGGTTGCTTTTTTTGTTTGTTTGTTTGGTTTTTTTGAGGTTGTTATTTTTATGTTTTAGAGGCTAGGTTATGGTAAAAATGAAGTTTTTTATGTTTTTTTTTTTTTTAAAGATTTCTTGTCAAAATTAAGGGACAGCAACCCTATGTCAGCCCTTCTTTCAGCTTTCTTAATTTGTTTTTGCAGTACTGGGGAGAAAACCCCACATGCTCTATCACTAGGCTACATCCCCATCCCTTTTCATTTTTTGTTATTTTTGAGACAGAGAAGTTGCCGAAGAAGGACTCAGACTCATGATCCTCCTGCCTCAGCCTCCCAGAATGCTGGGATCACAGGTGTACACCACCTCACTGGGCTGTTTTGGTCTATATTACAGAAGCAAGTGTAGGAATCACTGCTGCACACCAGGTCTTCTCCAAGAAGTTGTTTCTGACTCCTCCACCTCTAGGGCAATCACGCCTGTTCCTCCCTGCATATACGGCTACTTCTCATGTCCTAACTTGCAGAGGATAGAAATTTCACCACCCGTATTGTACATTACTGGGAATTTCTCTGGTTGCCCTTGTCTCCTCTGGCAAAGCAACTAAGAGAAATTTATTGACTTTTGTCCTTATGTTCTGTCCTTGTTACTGTAGGTACTACGGAAGACACTGAAGCCCCAGGCACAAGCCCAGGCTACACGCTTGCTAGGACTGAGGGACACTGAGCACAGAGAAGTGACATACCCGAAATGCGTGCCATCCCGGTCGATGAAGTAGCGGCCCTCACTGTCAGTGGGGATGTAATGTCGCCCACTGAACATGGCCGCCAGCATGGTGTCCTCGTAGCGCCGCAGCGTGGACAGGCGTGTGGTGAAGTGAGCGCCTCCGATGTTGAGGGGGACAATCTCGGGAAACTGGAAGGGAACCAGGGTGCTCAGGCGGGAGCGAGGAATGAGCACCGCGCCCCAAGCCCAGAGAAGCAGCTGAACGCTTTCTTTCCTCCTCCCTCTCCCCTGTACTCATCAATGGCCACAGCCTGCTCATTCTACCCAACAGCTCTTATGTCAGGCCTCCCCACACCAATCCCACCATCTACGCCTTCACTGTCCTCCTCTGCTTCCTGAACTTATCAACATTAAATTCTTGTTCACATACTTCTTTGCCCCAAAGCCTCTTACACTCTTCCTCTGTCCATCTGGCAAAGGAGATTGCCCTGTGTGGTGGTGCAGGTGGTGACATGCTAATCCAGCTGTGTGGCCCTTTTCTGATTCGCAACAAGGCACCATATGGCCGAGCAGCATCCACTCACTGGAGAAGCTTCTATTCAAGGTCCCCTCCTCCGCAAGCATTGGGCTCCACTGTCCCTCCCTGACTTAACTACACTCCTACTCCTCCGGTGTCTGCACTGCAGGCCACACTCTCCTCCATCACAGCACCTTGCACGCAACACTGGCAATCACTTTTCCTGTCAGACCACTATATTGGTCCCCACACTTCACAAAGGGAGAGGACACCAGGACAGGCCATTTGCTGAACACCCCAAACATCCAATCCTCACTATCTACACCTCACCCGCTCCTCTCCTACTCCGTCTGCACAGTGAGAGCGATCCCCCTATTCAGCTGAGGTTCTGGAGGCAAGCGCTGGGTAAGGACAGGAGAATGATGGTGAAGATTTGCCCCAGGAAACTCAAGGTGCCCCCTACAATGCTCAGGCCTTTTTTCTTTTTTTAATGTCTTTCACTGCTTGTGGTTTATGGTAAGCTGCATCTGAAAGAAATGAGTCCAGTTCTCTCATTTGCCCACAAACTTCCTCCAGACCTATTTTTTTTTTTAAATCCCAGTGCATTCTTTCACTGTTACATCTCTCTGGCTCCAGTGAAAATCTATGTGTATTTATCCAGACAGCCGCTTTCCCCAGTTTTCCTTGTAAAATAAAGCAGGGTACAAATACTGTAGATTAAATAAAACTCACCCAAAGCCCAATTCACAATTCACCTAACACCCCCAGAATGAATGAATGAAACAGACGGGTGTTCTGATTCCGCTGATGTACAGATGATGGCCAATCCTGCACCCAGAGGCGCTAGGGATGGAATGGATGGCTGCTGCTTTTTCTACATGTCATCTAAAGTCATTCTCTGTACATACCATGGACTCAAAAATTGTTTCAGAATAGCAAAACTTCACATTTCTGGAGCTCTTTTAACCTTTCCAGGGATATTTCACACCAATCCACACGTTTGCTCCATGTTAGAAAACAAGAAGACTGAAGCAGAGAGGAACACAAGCAATTGAGAACAGAGTTGCAGAGCTCAAAGGAGTGAAGTGCTTCACAGGGCAGCAGGAACTGGAGGCCTGGCCTAAAGCCTAAGGGGCTTGTGCCTCTTCCCTCAAACCACATCTTCTGCCCAATGACAAGGCACAAAAAATAGCACCACTGTGTCTCTATTGGCTGTTTTTCCCAACTGCAGAACTGGAAAATTTTGCTTATTTTCACAAGCTTCCCACAATGTTGCAAGTTCAGGGCGTCTAACCTGGACCTGATTCTCTGCTGCCAAGAGCCTTGCACAGCTTGGCACCGCTGGGGCTCTGTCCCTTCTCCAAGCATCACATGCACCTCGTGGTCCCCTCTGACTGGAGTCCACTGTCCATCCTCTTTTCTCCTGTGGGTCATTTCAAGCATTGATATGACAGTGTCACACACATTAAGTGAGACTAGTGAAGCTACTATGTACTGCAGCTGGCTAGTGAAAGCCACGGATGGGGCAGTAGTATCTATTAATCAGCCTGCCTTTTGTCGGTGCACAGCTCCTTGCCACAGTTCTGAGCGACTACAAAGTGAGGTCTGGGCCATCCACGCCTCCTTTTGTTGTATTTCTTTTTTTTTTTTTTTCTTTTGCAGTACTGGAGATTGAACCCAGTGCGCCTCGAGCACGCTAGGCTAAGGCCCTACCACGGAGCTACACACCCCTACACAAGGCCTCCTTTCAATAGTTACCTTGACTGATTGATTAATTGATTCTCTACCTCTCTATCTCTAGCGCTGTCTCAGTACAGTATTGGGGATGGAACCCAGGACCTGGTGCCTACTAGGCTAGCGGCCCACCCCGAAACCGCAACCCAGACAAGGCCTCCTTTTGGTCTCTCTTTGCAGACCCTTCCTCTCTTCGGGGGTGTGGGTACCCCACTCTCCCTTCTTTGGTTGCAGGGTCGGGACACACGATGGAGATGAACTCGTCCTGTGGTCCGTGAGCACCCGAAGGGGAGGCGGGGCACACCTTGCGCCCCGAGCGGAGAGGGCAAGAAGTCCCTCGACCCCCAACATCCGACGCACCCCGCCCCACCCCGCCTTCATCTGGGTACCTGCTGGGGTAGCAGCGGCAGCGCGTCCCCCGCCTGCGTGGCTGTCGGGGTGGCTGGTTCCAGAAAGTCGTCCTCGGCGTCGGAGCTAGACATGGCACCGTCCTGGCGACGGCTGTCTGGCTCCCGCCCCGTGACTACCACCATCCCTCTGGCTCTGGGCGGTGGGCGCGGCTTCGGCCGGCCGCGGGCGGGCGGCAGAGAGGGGCCGAGAGCCAGCGCGCAGCCGGAGGGCGGTGGCTCCCTCAGCGCCGACTCACGCGCCGACCCCCACCCGGCCGCCCGCCTGACCCGGCCGCCTCCTGCTATTGGCCCAGGCCTCAGCTCTGATTGGCAGGAAGCTCCGCCAGCCACAGAGGCCGTGCGTTCGGCCGGCGCCAGAATGGCCACTGGGAGCGGGACCTGCTGCCATGCCCTGCTCTGATTGGTCATCTGGCGGGCGTTCTCCGCCCTCCCTCGGGCAGTCTGGGCGGGGCCTCGGCGGAGCTGGGAGGATGATTCCCGGGTAGATGCCTTGGCATCCTTTGCTGGAGGATGCTCTGGAGAAACGCTCAGTGACAGCGGCTGGCAACCACTGGGGCGCCTGCAAGCTGGGTTCCCAGGACTTCTCCATTGACTCGCGCACGAATCCAAAAAAGGAAGCTCCAAACAGGAATTGCAGAGTTCGATTAATAATGACAGCAACTCCCCAAGGGGGTGACAGGTCCTCCCAGGGCACCAGGACCCCCGGCCTCCCAGATGGGGATAGACTTCTGGGCAGGCGATCCAACACAGTTCTGCTGTGTGACCCCTGTCTGGGGCTAGGTCATCTCAGGAATCCTGTTGGTGATCAAGATTTTTAGCTTTTTTTTTTTTCTCCAAGTTTTACATTTTGGTGTATTTTAGTTGTTAAAAAAAATTATCTGGTCTAATAGCAAAAACGATCCTAAGCAACAGGGGAAAAGCTGGGGGCATCACAGTCCCAGACATAAAACTATACTATAGAGCTACAGTATTAAAGACAGCATGGTACTGGCAAAAAGACAGACCTGAGGATCAATGGAATAGATTGGAGGATGCAGAAATAACCCCAGGCACACTCAAATACCTCATCTTTGACAAAGAAGC